>CM076574.1:202185001-202329289 GCA_034641835.2 Pinus albicaulis | reverse complement strand
CCAGGATTTTTAGGTGGAAACCCAAATCGGGAGAAAACCACCGCTGCGGTTGCTCAGCCTTCAATATTTTATTATAGAGAAAACATCTTACAACATATGTGCTGGCGCAGACTTGACCAGCACGCAGGCACCCACCTGCGCTCGTTTACCAGCCTCTCCTGGAAGGGAGCTCCAACCCCCTGACTCGTTTACCAGCCTCTCTTGGAAGGGAGCTACGACCCCCGATCTCGTTTACCAGCCTCACCTGGAAGGGAGCTACGACCCCCCGATCTCGTTTACCAGCCTCACCTGGAAGGGAGCTACAACCCCCTGACTGAAGGCTACAACCCTCAACACCACCTTGGACCACGTTTCATCAATTTTCACACTGGATCCAACAACTTCAATAGAACACCACTTGCAGGCCACATTTCATCATATTTTCATACTGGACCCTTTCCATACTTTTAAGCACAAACATACATCATCAACTTATACGAACTGACTCGGCTCTGTAGTATACGGATAAACGTACTCTGACAAAATAGATGAGACATTTCTTACCCGTCTTTCGACAAACCCTAGTCTGCATACGCGCTTTTACTTCACTGATGTCGCGTATATACGCGCTTCCGTCCACACGAACCAGCGTATACCTCAGTGTATATTTTATTGCGCATACGTGCTTTTACTTCAGAGAAGCTGCGTATATATGCGCTTCCTCCGCGGCGAAGTAGCGTATAGATATTTAATCATTACAGAGCAGCATACTTCATCAGATCATACATTCACCTCAGATTCAACCCTTTACTTCAGACAGATGTTCGCCTAGATGCTCGCCTCATCACAGATCTAAGCCTTCCATAATCAGATCTAACAAATACAAGAGTAATTCGGATCTAGATCCCATTCTTCATCAATGGTGCATCATACAATCAGATGTATCATTCAAGTGTAACCCTTTCCATTCAGATATACTTCAGAGAGAAGTATTCATTCAATCTCAGACATCTTGCCCTCACACTCATATTATGCACAATGAATTTGTTCTCCTTATATAGGTTTATCCTTTTTCAATACCATGAGCCCCTTTTTCAATACCATGGGCCAAAACAATACCATGAGCCCAAAACTACCTGGACGGAGTCAATTAGGCGGATCATTACCCAATACCATGGGTCAATACCATGGTGGTTACCCTTGGTTTTGCACTTTTTGAGCGCTTTAGCCCATACGCGACTTGGCACGTTCTTTTCCGCGTGCATACGTGACTTCCCCTAGGCCAATCCGCGTATACAAAGAGACATACTCTTTTCATCATATTTTGAGCACATTCTGAATTCCTTTCTTCATTGCCTTTTGTACACACTGTAGATACATCATATTTTCTTCATCAGGAACATATTCTCTCAAGCACAACTTCATCAAGTAAGTTGTCATCATCTTCATCAAGTGGGTTGCCTTTCAAAGACAACACTTAGCATCATATTGTTAACAAACATCATATCACATCAGATTTACATCATTTACTAAGTCCATCAAGTCAAGCATAACTTTATCAGGTGGATTGCCATCAAGGACAACACATGTCAACAGTCACATGTCTTCATCTTCATTCAGTGGGTTGCCATCAAGGACAACACTCTGCATCATATTTCCAACAGTGGGCCCCCATCTTGGATCTGTACATGAGGCCGAAGTGTGGGGATCTTCTCGAAGAAGAATGAGCATAGAACTATCCCAAAAGCATAGTCATGATTCACTTGTCGCTTGCATAGTGACATTTGTCGTTTCAGTGACAGCAGCATCATCTGGGCCCACCCATAGTAGGTCCCACTCAACACACTCTCAACCAACATCATTTTCCCTCTAGTGATGTGGTGGAAGGCCTGGTTGCCCAATATCCACAGCACTGCTGCGAAAACATCCCAAGTCTCTAGTCTCTTTAGATCTCTAATCAGTATAGGCATTCCCTTGACACAAACATCTGGTCAATAATGGCGTTCCACAAAATCAGAAATATTCCTCCCCTGCAGTAATACTGGCTAGATATTTCCCACCACCCTCAGTGGCGAGATACCAGTCAGGAAATAAATATCTTAAATAGTCAGCTTGATCTGGTGTCCCTACACGATAAATACCTTCAGGTCTAGGTCCCAATATCTCACTATCTGAGATAGAAAGGGCTCTCCTGCCTTCATAAATGGGTTCTCAACCAACTTGAGAACCCCATATCTCGCTAGTGTGCCTATAACCACCTGATCCCCATGTATCTCGGATATAAGTGCATCCAAGTCTCTCTCTCTCCGGTTTGTCTTTAAATCGGCCATACCTGCACAAAACCAGAAATTTGTTAGGCAGAGGAAGGAAAAACTGCATAAAAAACATCAAGCCCCAGTTCCCATCCAAAAACAGGACCAAGCCCAACTTTTGGAAACTCGCACTTTTTCAGCCCTGTACTTACGCGGTCATGGTTTTTCCTCTAAAACCTGCTACCCAGCTCGCAGAACATGCCCTACAAGGTGTGATTCGGTCATGAGGAGGGGCAGAGTGTTGTTCTCGGGCTTTGAGCACCTAATCTGAAATTCTATACCACTAAAATTGAGCAATATGGCTAGGCCCCCTACCTACAACTGACGAATCTCAATTTCAACGGTTGGTTTTTCTGCTATGAACATCACAATATTTAGGGTCTTTTACTCCTCTCCACATTCACCACAGCTACACTTGCAAATGAATCAAATTGGAGGGAAATCGCCATATTAAAAGAGAAACCCTAATTTTTCTTTCTCCAGTCGTGACCAAATCGTAGCTTTGTTTGACAAATCATAAACATCGTTGGAAATCTCTCACTAAGCTCCAAAATGGGTATTCATTTGTTTTTCATGATTTGATACTTCACTCGGAAGCCATTTTTCCAAGAAGGGTCACTTTTTCACCTCTCAAAATCGCATTTATGAACCTTCACCACTTGTACTTGGGGCACCACTTAACCTTCATACTTTTCGAAATGTGTGTCAATTTTCGTCATGAGTAGCCATATTTTTCTCATGTTTTTATGGTCCCCATTGAGCTTATTATGTGTGGCAGCATTATCAAGTCACCCTTGATCAGAGCATTCGAGTTGAGTCATCATCGCATTCATGGAGTCTATCCTGAGTTCCTTTACCTCTTGTTAAAGTATTCCATCCATTCACGTCTTTTCCCTCTCTCGTGTAGCCCATTTTGGCCTCTAGTACCGTTGTCCCCCACACCCCTCAGGAGTTGAGTCAGTCGCTGCCAATTCATCCATGATTTTTATGCTCTAACAAGGGACGCCATTCGTTTGCTACTCAGTATCACCCATTCCATCACTATCCCTATTTTCAATCCATCAGTTACTCTACTATGATCCCCCATGCCTTAGTTGAGGATCCTCATTGCCTCACCTATGGCAGACCTCCTTCTGTCGACATCAGCACATTCATTCTAGAAGACAGGTCTAGAGGGCAGTGTATCTTGGTTATAGCTTCCATTATTGTTTGGTGCCTCAGATCAGGCAAAGGGACTCCTTATTTCCTTTTGACTTGATTGTTTCTCATCTACTCCACTTCAGCAAGATCGAGATTCGTATACTCGATAGTTCGGTGATCCATTAGATTGATCCAGTGATTCTGGGATGTGTGTGATATGTTTTAGACCTCATGAGGGAGTGGTCCTTCAGGTAGCCCCCTACATGCCGAGATGACCTCATTTTATGCTACAACCTCAGATGCAGCTCCGCAAATTTCATGGGTTTGGCCCCAGCCACTTGCAGCGTCTATAGAATGCATGTATCACTTAGATGATCCATTCATATTTTTAGAGCCCTTTCCTGTTTATCAGGGCTTCTTTGGATGTTATTATATCTCATGTACTTAGATATTATTTTATTCAGTCCTAGTTGTTTTCCCATGCGCAGTATGTAAGTGGGATCTATTATATTGTTGTTTGGCTCATTTTGTGCCATCATATCATGTACTTTATAGCTCAGTCTCATTTTACTAAGCACACCCTTATTCGTTGTACTTTGTCATCTCGGTGGGCATAGGTATGCCTCCCCTGCCTCACTGAGAACAGGTACCCAAACATTAAAGGAGACTTATCTCATTTGTAGGTCTCACCCCCTCAGGTTATTGTCCTCTCTCGCTTCACTTCATCTATGTATCTCTCTCTCTATGGCTCCCCTTCGATGTCTAGTGATTGTGTTCTTACAACGTACTTCGGTCCTATGATTAGCTCCTAACACTCGCACGTTGGGGGGAAATCTATTACATCAATTTTTGGTCATCTATCCATTTACAATTAGATGGATCGAAATACACCATGTAAGACCAATTTTACCCTAGTAAAATTGTTTTCACTATAAGAAATAATTTTAGATCTGAGACTTTGTGATCCATAGAATAGATAAATGTCTTTTCAGATTAATCACATTATTAGGATTATGTGATTAATCCGAAAAGACATTTATCTAAGAAATAATTTAATAAACTATAGTTTATTAAGATATTTCTAGTCCAAACAGGAAACCCCATGAGGAATAATTAAAGAAATCCTTATTTGTTTGATTTTCCTCTAGGAACAATTAATTAAACCATTGTTTAAATAATATTCCTGGTCATATTTAACCTAATTAATGAGAAATAATTAGATAATTATTATTTATCTTATTATTCTCTAGGAATAATGAATTAAATCATTATTTAATTATTATTCCTTGTTAAATTTCACTAAATCACTTAGGAATAATAAAATATACCATTATTTGTTAAATTATTCCTTAACCCCATCCTTTAAACGATAAATAAATCATTTATTTGTTTATTATTTCTAAATAAAGGGATTTAACCAATTTAAATTCATTTTCCATCCAAAAAAATATAATAAAATATCCCAAACAGTTAGATCTAGATCTTGGTTAATAATGTTTTATTATGCACCATTATCAAGGTTAAATCAATATTTTGTTATAAATAGGAGGTTTTTCCATCCATTATTTACCTTTGATCCTTTTATCATGGTCGAACTTTGGTCCTTTTGTCATTGTCATACTTTGATTACTTTTATTTTCTTTTTCCTTATTGAGCGCCCATTGAGCTCAACACATCTTGGGTTTTATACACCATTGAGAGAGAGAAACTTTGAAGATAAAGTGTTGAGGACATCTAAGAACCCATCCCATTGAGGGGGACTAGTAACATCATTCTTTGATCCCTTCCCAGGTGTTAACATAATATAAAAATTCTTTATAAATATTGTCTTGTCTGTTGGATGTTTTTAGAAACTCTTATTTCATTTTATTGTTTAGTTTCTTTTACTACATAGATATGGGTTTTTTCTGCATTTGTTTCGACCTTCTATTGCATATCTAAAGAAGTTAGACAACCATATTTTTTGTTAGGTTTGTTTTTCATGTGCAACTAAAGTGATCTATTTTCGTACACTCATGTTAAGAATTGATTCTAACACCTAGTATTCAGATTCGGTGGGTCAAACAAGTATCTCAACCCATTGTGATCACTAATCAATATAAACCTCATGCCAAGAATATAGTGCCTCCACATATTCAATGCATGAATGAACTATACTAATTGAATATCACGTGTCAGATAATTCTACTTGTGCTCATTTAGTTTCTATGATTTATAACATACTATGTGTCCTTCCTGCATAAGAACTCCACCAAGTCCTCTCTTGCAAACATCTGTACACATTACAAATTCTTTGTCAGGATCCGTATTCTTTAACATTGGAGCATTTGTCAACAACTACTTCAACTGTTCAAAATTTGTTGCACATTCCTATGTCTATTCAAATTTCTTACCTTTCCTCTGCAATTACGTGATAGGATAAGCAATCTGAAAGAAGTTCTTGATGAACCTCCTACAATATCATGCTAGCCCCACGAATTATCTTACCTCATCCATGTTTCTAGGAGCTTCACACTCTGTGATAGCTATTATCTTCTCTGGATCCACTACTATGCCTTCCTTGGAGACCACATGCCCCAAGTAATTTACCTATGTCTGAAAGAAACTACATTTACTAATCCATTCTTACAAGTGATGCTCTCTCAACGGTCTCAACACTGCTACTAAATGCTCAGCATGTTCTTCCTCATTCTTAGAATATATCAAGATGTCATCAATAAATACAATAACAAAATTTTCCAGATACGCACACAACACATTATTCATCAAGCACATAAAGGTAGCTGGAGCATTATTCAAACCAAGGGGAACTACAACAAACTCATAATGCCCATATCTGGTTCGAAAAGTTGTCTTGTAAATATTTTCTTCCTTTATGTGTACCTGATGATATTTGGATATCAAATCAATAGTTGAGAACACTACTGCTCCCTTCAACTCATCAATAGTCATGAATCCTCAAAAACAGATACTTGTTCTTGATGGTCACCTTGTTCAACTTCCTGTAATCAATGCATAACCTGATAGTACCATCCTTCTTCTTCAAAAATAATACGAGTCCCCCCCGTGGTGATACACTTGGCCTAATGTATCCCTTGTCAATAATTTTCTTCAAATTCAACTTCATCTCTACTAAATATGGAGTGCTCATTCTTTACAATGCCTTTGATGTTGGTGCTTCCCCTGGTACCAAGTCAATAGAAAATTAAACTTCTCTATAAGGTGGAAACTTTGATATTTTTTTTGGAAACACATCTTGAAACTATTGTAAGATCAGGCACATGTTCAATATCTTCGCATCCTCATCCTCCTTACCTTTATCACTAGAAATGTGTACCTCAAATAACACACACATTTTTCTACGGCTACGCTTTTCTTGCATAGTTTTTACCATCCTAACTGATTTTTCTTTCTTCTTACCCTGTAATATTACATGTTCTCTGTTGTTATCCAAGCACTTAATGGATTTTTCATAACAATCCACTTTGTTCCTATGAAGATATAGCTAATCCATTCATAAAATCATACTATATGATCCCAAAGGTAATACATTTAGATGTGTTGATGTAGGCATACCATTCAACTCAAATGCACAAGCTCTTACCCAATGAGGAACTCACTTCTTTGTATCTGTAGCCAAATTCACTAACCAAGACTCTACATGCACTTCTTTATTCAAAACACACTTATCCAGCAGGGCAAGGTTAATATAACTATAATTATATCCAGGGTCAATCAAAATAGAAACAACTTGATCACAAAGCTTACCATCCATCTCAATGATAGATGACTAATGATCTGCCTTCATTTTATCCAGGTTTGCATATATGTGAGGAATGATCTTTCCAACATCCCCAACAGTCTTTGCCTCTTGTACATTATAGATCTGAGGCCTAGCATCTAGATTATGTTGAAAATCCCTTTTAATATGCACGTTACCACATGTCCAACACTCCAACCGTCCTCTACCATCACCTCTATCTTACTATTGTGACCCAAGTCCCTGTCTAGCTGCATTTAACTTCTTATACGGTGAAACATTCTCTTTCTCTTCCGCAATCTGAGGCATTTTTCTTTCTGAAACCCATTTACCTTTACCTTTATCTTTACCTTTCCATCCTTGTTGAGATTCATTCTTACGCTTTGACTACTCATAACATTGCTTCAGTTTCCCAATAACTTCCTCAAGTGACCTTGGCTCATCATACTCAATCCAATCTCTAAATTCTAATTGAAATACACTAAAAAATCTATAAAATTTAGCCTTTTCATATTTAAGATACAATACATATGTCAAAAGCTCCAAAATCTTGGTCATATATTCCTCATCTGTCATCAATCCCATTTTAAACTCATAGAATTCCTTGGCTATGTTATCGTAGTAGCTTTCTGAAAAGTACTTCTTTCTTAAGAGTATTGTAAATTTATGCCAACTAAACTCTTGTGTCCTAATGTCTCTGACCTATTTTACATCTTCCCACCAGATGTATGCTTTCCCTTTCAGGCTGAAGAAAGCTATTATGGCCTTCATGTTCTCTATGTACTCATGTAGTTCAAAGAAATTATTGATGCCAAGTAACCAAGCCTCTACGTCCTTCAACTTCTTCGACTCTCCATCAAAATTATGTGACTTGGATTTCTTAAACTCATCCAAAAAGTATCCCTTGTCACTCCTCCTGTAAGGGTGATAACGATAATGATCATAGTTCCTGTCAGAACCATAACTAGAATAGTACGTGTGCCCATCATCTCTCCTATCTAGAGTATCCAAGAATATATCTTCTATGATCGTTTCATATCTATCTGACCTGTTACCACCATGATACCTACTACCATATTCCCCATTAGTCCCATCCTCTTGTCCATAGTTGATTCAGAGTGCCCTTATCTCTACAATTCTGACAAACTTTGAAGAAAAACTGCATTGAATTATGCTTGTTTCTCCTA
The DNA here is from genome assembly GCA_034641835.2 of Pinus albicaulis. Classification (NCBI taxonomy): domain Eukaryota; kingdom Viridiplantae; phylum Streptophyta; class Pinopsida; order Pinales; family Pinaceae; genus Pinus; species Pinus albicaulis. The sequence goes on along the minus strand of CM076574.1, from coordinate 202,320,911 downwards.
ATCCTACATGATTATGTCATTATCTTCTTTTCAAATCCTTCTTTATTCCTTAAAACTCCTCAATGTGTCTACTAATTCAGAAGACTTCCCCAACACCACACTTCTCATCTGATTCATAGGGAGAATCTATGTAGTCTACCATCTTGCTAGTCATTTTGATATGTTCCTGCAAGGCATACTATGTGAACTAAACCAAATCATAAAGAAACCAACGTACCTCAGTATAATTCAAGGAGAATATCTCATCTACAAGACCAACCTTATTATAAAAATACATACATATATATAAACATAATCAAGTCAACATATAATAATCATTTCAACCATTATCTAGTTACCATGCATGATGCCCCAACCATAACACCAACTAGACACAATGCATGCATAACAAAATATGTATGACACACATGAATACAAATTACATACAAACATTGACATGCATAACCAATGCATAACTGACATGCATTCACAAAAATTACATTCAACAATGACGCTATCATCTTTCACATGGCGACACGACTAAAACCACAATCAATGCTAAAGAAAAAATAACCAATACATATACCACAAGAATAAGAACACATATGCAACTGACATGAATGCATGACCAACACACTGCCCATCCAATCTAAGGGGTGACCCATGCTCTGATATCACTCCGTAAAACCCTCCTCCCACATCTACCCAAGTAACTGGCAAACGGGCGTAAACATGTGACAAGAGGCTACTATGATCTGATTCAACTCCCCATGTATAGTTAAGGAAGTGGAAATGATACAATGCAACTAATCTAACCTTTTACACATCCTACCAAACCTCCAATAGCTAACCCATCCTTCCAAGTGACCAACCCTTGAGGGGAATCAACATTTCAAGGAATTAAACCCCCATTCGCTGCTTTGCCAAGGCATGCATGTCACTGAGAGTCCCAGTCACTCCCATGAGCCTTCGTGATTGTGACTATAGCATTTCTTTTCCAATTCTATGCCATCGATTATAATATTTAAGGCTAAATTATAGGGCTATGATCTACTCATTGCCTAGAATTTCATGGAATTTATAGAAATGAGAAATAATATAGAGATAATGATGTCAATACAAATTCTTGAACAAAGACTCGAATGGAGCCCTACTAGCCATGATAGTTTTTATCACAAATAAAATTTAATTTTTTATTAAGAGATTCATTAGCATAGGTTTCATTGTCTTGTCAAATTAGTTCATGAAATTGATGAAATTTTATGAATGGGTCATTATCCTATGTTTAGAGAGTCTCACTTGTCATGTCATCATGGTCAAATCTATCAAAATCCACCTAATGTCTCCATGCTTTGGTTTAAAACTTGGTTGTCGCCACCTTTATGTCTTTTCTTGAGTCCACAGTGAATATAACTAAAAACATTTTTTTTTTTGCTACGACTCACCTAACCAGTCTATAGCGAATCTGCCAGAATTATAACGGAAACCGCTACGAAATCATGTTTTTCTACACCAATAAAGGAAATGGTGAGGTGTTGAGTCTATATCGGTTAAAGTTCAATCCAAGGTCATGTGATCAGTTAGAAGAGCCATGCAACATGTGAAATCATAAGTGGTCACACATCATTTCACTTAACATCATATTCGAAATTCACCTTCAAAGCTTCTCTTTGTCATCCTTATTTCTACCTCTGTGTATAGTTGTTGTTTTCATCCTTGATAAGTCCATATTTGTTTGCAAGCTACTAGTTGTGCAATTATTTTCTTTGCAGGTGTCATAGCATTAAGAGGCGAGTGCGGTGTTAAGGAAGATGGCCATCCAAAAGAACAATAATAAAGGGGGCTCGTGTGTAAGATATGAGCCCATGGATCTAAAATTTCTCGATGAGGACCCTAGCTTTGAAGAAGCCTTCAAAAGTTTTGGATGCATGAGGTTCTACCAGATATTACAAGGTTTTCATGCCCAGGTTTCAAAATACTTTGCAGTGAATTTCGTGGGTACTGCATCAAAGATGGGTGTGCTGATTTTTGTGGTGTCACTTGAAAAAATTTCCCAATCCACAGAGATTCCGAGGATGGGATAAAGGTGGTTCAAAGCCGCTAAGTTAAAATTATAGAACTGTGATGAGTTTATGAAACCTTAGCATATTGGAGAAGATATGACATCTGGAATTCCAAGAAGCTCCCTTAAAGAAAAATACTCCAAACTACTATTTGTAATTCAAAAATAATTTACATGTGAAGGGAGGTTCCATATGGATTATCAATATAATTTTAGGCTCTTGCTACATTTCACTGGTAAGAAATCTCTAGACCTCCCATTTTCCTTATTTAAGATCCTAGGAAATATGTCAAGCAATGTTCAAGCTAGGCCAGAAAGTAGTGAGACTTCGATTTTTCATCATGGGTTGATTAAACTTCTCATGTTGGAGGAGTTGAAAAAACTAAACAAATACTGGTCCACATTCCTATTCTTTAGTGGTTGTGAAGTGGATATATTAACACCCAAGAAGACACCTAAATCAAAAGCCACTCCTTCAACCAAGTGTGACAAACCTATATTTTAAATAGAGGGTGTGAATGAGGAGGAAATGGAGCCCATTGTAGAGCCCATGGATGTTGAAGTAGAGCATGCACAAGAAACATAAGTTCCACATCCTACACCTGCAAGTAGCAAGCCAAATATTAGCAAGAAGAGTCATGGAAGGATAACAAGAAGCCAAACATTGGGGAAAGGAAACCTTGAGGAGTTCTTCAAGATATAGACATACAAGAGACTCCAGTGGTAAAAGTTGTAGATATCAAAGGAAGAAAGAAGAAAAAGAAGGGTATTACTACAAAAAAAACTTTATTTCTCAGGAGAAGATGTTGGGTTTATGTTCCAACCAAGAAAACCACTCACCGAGATTCATCTTGCCAAAGGTATCATGGATAGTAAAATGATAGAAATTACGGATAAAGGAAAGCAACATATGGTAAAGGATATAATTGATTTGTCTCCAGAAAAATAAGAGATCATTGTGCAGAGGAAGGATACAGAGAAGGTTGTTGAAAAAACTGAAGTGTAGTTGTTAAAGGAGCAGTTAAGAGAAGCTGAGGAAGAAGTGATTGAAACCAAGTTGGAATTAGAGGAATCCAAGCTATAGAGAAAAATGATGGAGGAATTCAAAGAGAAGGTAAATGAGAAAATCAATGACTATGATGAGTCTTTAACCAATGACAAGAAATTGTTGAAACATACAAGAAAGAGGAATATTTTGCTGCGGGCAGAGAGAAAGAAACTTAACTTAAGATTCAAGTGAAAGAGCTAGAAGAGCACATGGATATGATACAGTCAGATCTCAAGAAGAAAGGCTTACAAATAATTGTCATAAATGAACCTGAGGAGACTGAATCCCCTACTGCCAAAGGTGAAGCTTCTAAAGCTTGAAAAGTGGAAAAATTACCTTTTTCATGTTTTTGCATCATTTTGAATCTTCACTTGCAGATCCATAGGCAAATTTTCAAGAAAGAAGGCACAATTTTCAAGTTTGTTGTAAATTAGGCAAGTTCGTAGCATATCTCAGGCTTGAAGCCCAGAAATCACTACGAACTCGTTGTAGGTGTATTTTTGTTATAAATTACAGGTTTTTTCATGAAGGAGGCAGGTAAAGGTTGGTTTTTAATTATTTTGACTTAATAAAAGCCACATATTATAAAAGGGAGTAAACATGTGGCAGAGATGGTCAAATTCAAAGTGCTGCAAACTTTCGCTACAAACTTCTTTAAGTCCCTTGTTTCTGCAGCGAAGAAGTTTTTGGAGGATTTTCAAATTTTGATGGTCTATTTGGGATAATTCAACCATGTGGAAAGGTTAGAGGACATTAGAGGAATTTTTTGGTGGAAGCATGGTCTTCGAAAAATCTTTTCAGTTCAACAGCTCACCATGAAGACACTCATCAACCATCATGACACCACCTCCTAAAAAGTAGGAAGATAAGTCTCTTGACTTGGTGGGGGTAATTATTTTTTGGTCATGGTCAGTGCCACTCAGGCACATGAATTTTCTCATGTAAATATGTAGTCTTAAATTTTTTTGATGTAATAAATAGGTTATAGAGTCCTAATAGGTGTCCAAGTCCCAAAATTAGTAGTTTTCAGTTTTATCTCCATGTAATTTGCTTATGGTTAGATTAGGTGTCATCAAAGAGACTCGAATGGTACAACCTTGTTGGCAGATCCAATGTAAAGATGCCTAAGCCTATTAATAGGAATATTATCAAAGATTAGAAGGTTTATTGATGTTTACTTGAGAACTGCTATTGTAAAAACTTCTTATCAGTAATATACAATGGATATTGGCTTTTCTTCACCTTAGATTCATTGATGTTTTCATGAGCATTTTTCTTCTGTATTTTTTTTTTATCTTCAGTACTCTAATGTTTGATTACTTATAATTCATGCATATCATTCTCTAACTTTATTAAAACATTAGACTATTGTGTATCTTTGTATGTTATATTTTCATTAAAACATCTATATGCCTCAAATTCCATAAGAAGAGTTCCCATGTCATTGATTTTCTTTGCACTGACTCCCTATGCCCAATGGTAGTGATTTCTTCACATCTTTCACTTGCATACAAACACACTTAAAATACTATTTCATAGTTAGCCATATGTTGAACTTCATTTGAATAAAATCATATTTATCTTTGAGAGAGCCCTCTCAGGCTGAAAAGGCTAATTTTCAACTAGAAGTAGGTTTGAAAGAGTTACTCTAGGTTGACTGGTGGAGCAGCCCATCTGTACCAAATTAGTGATAACATTTTGGTGCATCTATTGGGAGTATAAAGACATATTTCCCAAAGTTTTTTCTCAAACAGAAATGTTTAACTCTTGGAGTTAGCAAGATCTCAGAAGCTTTCGAGGTTGCATACTACCTTGGTGACTCCACTAAAAATATTCATGTTTAAATTTGGATTCAAGAAATATACACATAAGGAGAAATATAGATCCTAACCCACCTACAATTGTGGATAATCCATAAAGGATTCTCAGAGGAATTGGAGGAGGCTCTTCAAAATTAGAAATTCCATCACATTCAAGAGTTTTATTCTCTGAGATTATTCGAAGTCCTGAAGATAAGCAATTTGATGAAAAAATAGAAGAAGTGTTGTTTATTTTTAAGAGTGAAAATGAACTGACCAATATAATACTAGACCTACAAAGACTAGGTATTGGCACATCTTCCTTAGTATCAAAAGAAGAAAAGAAAGAATTTTGGAAGATTGTCACATCAGAGTTGTTGTTGGAGAAAGAATCTTTTGAAAGATTAAAAAAGTTACATACTTTTTATTTTTTGGTGAAGGGAAATTCTGGTATACCCTTGCCTGAATGGAGTTCCTTTGTATCTAGACTCCAAATACCCTTTACAACATCTCCCAATACTTCACCTTCATTCACTGTTTTTCCCCAAAATCAGAATTTAAGTTCATCCACTACTTTTCCAAGTACCATAGTCTCTGTCATCATGGCTGGAGTTCCTCCTCCTGTTGGACCTGCAAGATATGCTCCACTTGTCCTTCATGTTATCCTTCATGATCTCCCAGATGGATACTCCACTAGGATTCAAACCTTTGGGAGTGAATAAGAAATATCAGCAGAAGAACATTTTTACCAATTTAATGACTTCATTGATCGAGACAAGGTAGATGATGAGGATGTGAAAATGAGGTTTTTTCTCAGAGTTTCACAGGTGAGGTAAGAAAATGGTTTAAATGTTTAGCTCCAACTATTTTAAAAGATTAGGACCGGTTGGAAGATAGTATTTCGACAAAGTGGGGGAGTAAGGTGAACCCTGTTCAAACTCTAACTAAGTATAAAAATTTGAAAAGAGCCTTAGATGAATTTGTCCAAGAATTTTCTAAGATATTTAACAATATCTACAACTCCATACCTGCTCATATTAAACCTCCCCCGGTAGTTGCTCAATTACACTATGCTGAAGCTTTTGATTATGAGTTTTCCATCTTGTTAAGGGAAAGAGAATCTGCTTCCTTGGCTGACATGAAAAATGATGCTGTAAAAGTTGAAGTGAACATGGCTACAACCAAGAGGTCTAATACGGGTAAAAATTTTAAAGAAGAGGAGAATCCTTCTTCATCCTCAGATGTTAAGTTTGACACCATGATGAATACCATGGAGAAACTTATGGAAAGACTTGCTCTTGGTGCCATTCCTTTGCCTCTTGCACAACAAGAGACACATATAAGAAATCCCCAATTTATGAGGCCTCAAATTCTGAAAAGGCAGAGAGAAAATAGAAACCAGCCTGATACACAAGTGAGACTTCATTTTCAGCAAAAAATATTAGATGAAGAGGAAACACAACCTGAATTCCAAGAGGATATTTTTCATTGCTTAGATGAAGATGTGTTTGGAATGTTTCTAACTAAAGAGGAACATGATGAGTCTAGTCATTATATGAGGGAAAGTGAGGGACAATTTGATTAATTAAAGGGTTACCAGCACACTATTTTTGAAATGCAAAAACAATACAATTTTAGGAATAGTAATGTTCCCATTACAAAAAATAAAGCTCAACCAAAGAAATATGCTCCTAAGCCAGTTGAACCAAATAAATATACACCACCACCACCTCGTGTCAAAGAAATTGAAAAAGCATCATCTACTTTCAATTTAAAGAATGAGATCTCCAAAATCAAAATTCTAGTTCCCTTTGGAGAAATCATCAAGGTCACTAAATACAGAAGTCAAATTGTCAAGATGTTAAACACTCAGCCCGAACCTTCAGACATCCTAAATCTATAAGAAGACCATCCTCCCATTTTCTTGGGACCAAGGGTAGAAGATGAACAAAATGAATAAGTTCCTCCTTTTTATGTAATTTTGAATATCCATGATACAAATTTGCATAAAATTCCATGTTAGACTAAGGATATTCACACAATTTAATAACTAAGGTGATAATGGAAAGAATGGGTTTAGAGATCACTAGACCTTACAAATATTTTCTTTCTTTTGACTCCAAGAGAGTTCAATGCATAGGTCTCATTAAAGATGTGGTTTTTGGCCTAACTCAAGTACCTTCTAAGACAGTGGTAATGGAAATAATGGTAGCTGACATCCTATGAAGTTTGACATGCTTTTATCCAGATCTTGGGCAGCCAAAATTAAAGGGACTATGCAGATGGATATTACATATGCCACCATTCAAGTATTTAGTAGCAAAGGCAAACCATAAAATTTTCATATTTAAAAAGTCGAGACTGAACTGGGATCTTCAATTTTGTTTAATGAACTTACTAATGAGGCATAAAATGAGAAAAACACAGAAAATCAGAGATGTGTTGAGGAAAATGAAGAAGGTTGGTGGAATTTACATTTTGATGGTACTGTTAGAAGAGAAGGGACAAGAGTAGGGATATGGATTACCACTCCTATTGATGAAAGTAATTTCTTATCATACAAATTGAACTTTGATTGTACAAACAACATGGCAGAGTATGAGTCATTGTTTTTGGGTCTAGAAACTTTGAAGAGTTTAGGTGCCAAAAATATATCAGTTTGTGGTGATTCTTAATTAGTGATCAAGTAGGTAGAAGAGCCTTACGAGACCAAAGATGTCAGAATGAGGGCCTATAGAAACTTAATCATTTAAATGCTTGAGAATTTTTAAGAATACACTTTCATTGTCAAAACTAGAGATCAAAATTCAGTGGTTAATTATTTGGATGTCTTTGCTAGTTTTTTTATCATTCCAACTCATTCCAGTGAGAGATATGAGGTTGAGGTCAAACATAGGCCAGTAATCCCTAATAACATCATTCATTGGAAAGTGTTTGATAGTGATCAGCAGGTCCGAAATTTACTTGAATTGAAAGAAGAGTTTGGGAATATTCAATTAGATCAGCAGAATATATTTGTTAAAACTAAATTAAATCCTAAAGTCTTGCAGCTAAAAATTAATTGTATTCCCAAAGGCCTTATTCCCCTTGAGAAATTATTTGATCAAAATGATGTTTTCAAATCCCCGAGGATGAAGGCTGATGATGAAGAGATGGAAACTTGCAATCTTGGTACAACATACTTTCCTAAAATGGTCAAGATATCTAAGTTTATTTCTCTGGGGATGAGACAGAGGTATGTGGACATGATGAAGAAGTATATTGATGTCTTTTCATGGAGCTATGTTGATTTGAAAAGGTATGATCCCTGTATTATCCAACATACTATCCCCATCAAAGAGAATGAAAAACCTTTCAAGCAGAAGTTCAGAAGAATTAATCCTTTGCTCATGCCTCTTATTGAGAAAGAGATTAAAAAACTATTTGATGCAAAAATTAGTGTCCCTTTTATGTTTTCAAGATGCCTTGCTAATTTGGTACCTATAAGGAAGAATAATGGTGAGATTAGAATTTATATTGATTTCAGAAATTTAAATAAAGCATCTTGCAAGGAAAATTACCCAAATCCCAAGATGGATCAAATTCCACAAAATATTTTTGGCTCTCAAATAATGTCCATGCTTGATGGTTTCTCAGGTTACATCCAAATTTTAGTACATCCGTAAGACCAAGAGAAAATTGCTTTTACCATGCCATGGGGAACATTCATGTATGCAAAAATGCCTTTTGGTCTAATGAATGCAAGCGTAACTTTCCAAAGAGTGATGGATATCACTTTTGCTGAGGAGAAAGACAAATTAGTGGTGGTCTATTTGGATGAAATCACTTTATTTTCAAAGAAGGAGGAAGAACACCTCAAGCACTTGGAGAAAAATTTGCAGAAATGCAGAAAATTTGGTATATCTCTCAATCCTACTAAAAGTGTCTTTGCTTTAACTTCTATAAAAAATTTAGGATACATTATATCAAAGGATGGAATAAATATTGATCCAAATAGAGTCAATGTCATTCAGAAAATAGACCTACCAAGGAATAGCAAAGAGATTCAGTCTTTTCTTGGAAATGTAAATTTTGTTAGAAGGTTTATTCCAAACTTCGCTCAGATTGTCAAGCACATTACTAAGGTGTTAAGGAAGGAGTATGATGTTTAGTGGACAGTAAAATAAAATCAATCATTTGAAGAAATAAATAAATCCCTCACTCAATCCCCAATGCTCATAAGTCCTAACTTTGCATGTGACTTTCTGGTTTTTACATTCGCCTCTGAACACACAATTGTTGGAGTATTATTGCAGAAAAGGAATCTAGGTGATGAGCAACCTATTTCTTTTTTCAATAGGATTCTTGACAACTCTGAATTGAAGTATAATATCATGGAGAAAGAGGAATATTCTTTAGTAAAGGCTCCTAAATATTTCAGAATTTACATTCTGGATTCTCATATTATTGCATTTGTGCCTAACACTATGGTGAAAGATAGTTTGACCCATGCTGATCCTGATGGAAAAAGAGGTAAATGGATCACTACTTTACTGGAATATGATATATAAATTAATCCTACAAGCTGGTGAAGGGTCAAGGGCTAGAAAAACTTATGGCACAATCAAATTTTGAGTGCCTAGACATGAATTTCATTGCAGAAATTTCTAAGGTGGTAGAAGAAGAATAATTGGTCCCTATTGAAGAGAAATTCATTTTATCTGAATGGTACAGAGATGTGATATTTTTTCTACATCATCATAAATCCCCTCCTCAATGGACTAAGTCCAAGTCAAGATTTTTGAAGTTGAAACCTTTGAGATCTTGTATTTTGAATAAAAACTTGTATTGGAAGGACACCAGTGGACTTCTTTTGAATTTATTGCTGGAAGAAGAGGCTTAAAAATTAATTGAAGAATTTCATAAGGGAGATTGTGGAGGAAACCATTACTTGAAGGCCACAGCTAATAAGATACTCAGAGTATGATATTATTGGCATGCCATGTTAAAAGACATCTACAAGAATATTGTTGCATGTCATGAATGCCAAGTTTTTTATGGTAAGAAGAAGCTAACTCCTTTACCACTAAAACCAATATATGTTGAAGATCCTTTCCAGCAATGGGGATTGGATTTCATTGGTGAAATACAACCAACATCCTTAGGACAACATCGCTGGATTTTGATAGCCATTGATTATTTCACCAAGTGGATTTAAGCAGTCCCTGCAAGGCAGGCTATTGACTTATTCATCATTCAATTTTTGGAGAACAACATTTTTTACAGGTTTGGTTGTCCTACGAAGATTATTACTAATAATGCACAAGCTTTCAAATCCAAAAATTTGATTAGGTTTTTTCATCAATATCATATCACTCTTGGTCATTCAACAACCTATTACCCTCAAGGTAATGGCTTAACATAATCATCCAATAAAAGCATGGTGAGGATCATCAAAAAGGTGTTGCAAGAGAATAAAATATCATGGCATTTAAAACGAAATTTTTCTTTTTTGGCTGATAGAGTATTTACTAAGAGATCCATCGGTACATCTCCCTATGAATTAGTATATGGAACTGAAACGATCTTCCCAACTTCTTTGGGGTTTTCAGTAATGAAACTTCTACAAGGACTTGAAGAAGAACCTAATGCCATACAAAGGAGGATAAACCAGCTCATAGCTTTGCAGGAGAAAAGATAATAGGTGTATGAAAATCATTAGCAATCACAAAATAGAGTGAAGAAAACTTTTGATAGAAATACTAAGGAAGCAAACCTCAAAATCCAAGATGTAGTTTAGAAATGGGAAGCCATAATTGAGGAAAAGGGGAAGCATGGTAAGTTTGAGAACATCTCGAAGGGGGCATTTGTGATAGTTGCATGCCATGGCAACAACAAATTTCTACTTCAGGAGATGGATGAAGAGTTATGCGGAGGAGGACCTATCAATGGTAGGTTTCTAAAACATTATTCCTCCTAGTTTATTTTGTTGAATTACACTTCATTGTACATATTTAATTTTCCGTTATGATGTTTTAAAAATAAAAATGAATTCATCATCAAGCTTGAGCCCAAGGAGAAGGTCATAAGAGCTTGGCAAAGTCTTCATCAATTTCAAAAAATTTCAGTTTTTCAAGGAAGGAACTGGAACTATAGGTTCTTTGTTGTACCACAGGGGCACGTCATCCCTAGTGGAGCCACTGTTATCACAAAAAAAAAAAATCTTTTTTGATTAGGATATTCATTAGCATAGGTTTCATTGTCTTGTCAAATTAGTTCATGAAATCGATGAAATTTTATGAATGGGTCATTATCCTAAGTTTAGAGAGTCTCATTTGTCATGTCATCATGGTCAAATCTATCAAAATCCACCTAAGGTCTCCATGCATTGGTTTAAAACTTGGTTGTGGCCACATTTCTATCTTTTCCTGAGTTCATGGTGAATATAACTGGAAACAGGTCATTTTCGCTACGAACTCACCTGACCAGTCTATAGCGAATCTACCAAAATTATAATGGAAACCGCTAAAAAATCATGTTTTTCCGCACCAATAAAGGAAATGGTGAGGTGTCAAGTCTTTAGAGGTTAAAGGTCAATCCAAGGTCACGTGATCAGTTAGAAGAGTCATGCAACATGCATAATCATAAGTGGTCACTCATCATTTCACTTAACCTCTCTCATTTGTCATTATCTCTCCCATATTTGAAATTCACCTTCAAATCTGCTCTCTGTCATCCTTCTTTCTACCTCTGTGTATAGTTGTTGTTGTCATCCTTAAGAAGTATAGCTTTGTTTGCAAGCTGTTGGTTGTGCAATTCTTTTCTTTGTAGGTGTCATGGCATCAAGAGGCCAACGCAGTGTTAAGGAAGATGGTCATGCAGAAGAAGACTAATAAATAGGTCTCGTGTGTAAGGTATGAGCCCATGGATCTAAAATTTCTCAATGAGGGCCCTAGCTTTGTAGAAGCCTTCAGTAGTGTTGAATGCATTAGGTACTTCCAAAATTACAAGGTTTCCATGCCCACATTTCAAAATAATTTGCAGTGAATGAGTGGGTACTGCATCAAAGGTGGGTGTGTTGAGTTTTGTGGTGTCACCTGAAATTATTTCCCAAGCCACAGTGATTCCGAGTATTTGAGAAGAGTGGATCAAAGCCACTAAGTTAAAATTACAGAACTATGATGATTTTATGAAACCTGAGCATATTGGAGTAGATATGACATCTGAAATTCCAAGAAGTTTCCTTAAAGAAAACTACTCTAAACTATTGCATGTAATTCAATAATACTTTTCATTTGAAGGAAGGTTCCATATGGTTTATCAATATCATTTTAGGCTCTTGCTACATTTCACTGGTAATAAATCTCTAGACCTTCCAATTTTCTTATTTAGGAGCCTAGAAAAGATGTTAGACAAAGTTCCAGAAGGTAGTGAGACTTCAATTTTTCATCATGGGTTGATTAAACTTCTGGTGTTGGAGGAGTTGAAAAAACTAAACAGAAATTGGGCCACATTCCTATTCCTTAGTGGTTATGAAGTAGATACATTAACACCCAACAAGACACCTAAATCAAAAGCCACTCCTTCAAGTAAGAGTGGAAAACCTATAGCTGAAATAGAGGGTGTGAGTGAGGAGGAAATGAAGCCCATTGTAGATCCCATGGATGTTGAAGTAGAGCATGCACAAGAAAAAAAAGTTCCACAACCTACAACTACAAGTAGCAAGCCAAAGATTGGAAAGAAGAGTCATGGAAGGTGTTGAGTCTCAAATCTGCATCTTTTCCATACACTTTTCTATACCTTTTTCATCCACCTGAACCTCCCAAGTTGTCAATATCATTGTATATTAATTGCAAAAGAGCATCTAACATGGTTTTTAACTATATTTTTGTGTCTTCTATTTGATTTAGATTTTTCTCATTTAGCTGCGGAATCTTGCCACTTTCCGCAGCTGTTGCAACTTTCCGTAGCCATTTTGTGAAACTCTATGTTGCATGTGTCTACAGGAAAAATGAGCCACATGGGCAAGTCAGAAATGATGTGGACATGGATCGTGTCCTATTGGCTCGAGCAAATTCATCTAAAGAGGCTGCGGTCAAAGGTGTCCAAATGGAAGTCAACCGTAGAGTCCCACGGTGATAGGACTCTATTTCGTGTCACGTGAAGGCAAAGGTGTCCAAATGGAAGTCAACCGTAGAGTCCCACGGTGACAGGACTATGTTTCGTGTCACGTGAAGCATTCGTTAGCGCTCAAATCTACCTCAGGCTGAAATGAAGTAAAACTCAAGGCTACATCAAACCACGCTCAGCCTCGTAGCTAGCCCTACGAGGACAGAGAGGGCTCTCTCCGTCAATCTCGATAAAATGAGCAATAGGATGCGATATGACTTACAATAGGAACTGATTTTAGGCTAGTAAAGAGATAGGTATGTTTGATTTTTTGGTTTTTGGGTTTTCGCTGGAGAAATGGGAAAACAAATTTTGGGTCCGGGGATAAGGTCAGACCTTTGCAGATTTCGAGTTGGGGCGAGGTAGGTGATTGTCTTGATGCTTTTGATTGGATATATGGACAGATGAGACCGACGAGGAGCCGAAGAGGGCAAAGAAGAACTTGGATCCTCTCCAAACAGCTGAAAACATATAGAACTAACTGAATTCAAAGGCCAAGCACTGTAAACAATGGATTCAACCTTATTCACTCATTCAATTTAGTTCAGAAGCATAATGAAGGGATGGCATACATTAAACATGAAGAAACTTACAATAAACAAAGAAGAAACACCATCAAGAACAGAACACCACAAGGATCCCAACAAGTGCCGCAAAACCCCTGATCTTTCCTTAGCCAAAATATGAAAAATATGTACAATGGTATCAAAAGTATCCCAAGAGTCCAACCTCTCCAACCCCCGAAAAGGATTGAGAAATTACAATATATAGAGCACTCTAACACCTTTCCCCACCTCTAGGGGTCGAATTCCCTTTTCAGGGATCAGTTTCAACCAATTCTAATCATAGAACTACAATCTAGGCAGCTAACCACTTGCCTCTAAAAGAGTGGAAACTGATCCATTACATGATTTTTTACTCATTTGAGAGTGAATCTTCTAGAAGAGATAAAAACAAGCCAAAGTTACATGCCAAACATGAATTTACATCATAAAAACCCAAAAATTCTATCCATAAGCAAAACTGGTCCATAATAAGGGAACATCGAATGGGCAAATTAAAAATTCGTAAAAAAATTTCTGTGGGTCGTTCCGAACCCATGTACCATCATGTTCCAGGCTGATTTTGAGGTATCTCCCGGCATCCAAATTGAGCTCATGATAGCTCGTTAGAAAGCCCTGGATGTCTACTTTCCAACCCAAGTGGAATTTCGGAATTTGGAGTTGATTTGACCCTCCAAAATCTCATTCTCCCAGAGGTACTTCCTGCTGGTGCAAAAGGTGGCAGCAAGGTGATTTTCATGGTGTTTTTAAGCTGTTTGACCATCCAGATTTTGTTGAAATGCTAAGTTGACTTCAGAGGATGCATAATTAACCATGAAAAATCCAAAAAATGTAAAAATCTCCTCCAGCAAGTGTCTCAAAAAAAAGCGAGCGCATGAGCGCGCGACCCACGTAGCTGCAAAACCTGTTTTTTAGACCAAAAATTTGAAAATGACAAAATTTTCTCCGAATTTGCCCAAATTCGGAGTGGAGGTCCTCCATCATGTGTCCTGCCCAGTCAATGAAGCCTCAGCCAAAATCCGGAGTGGATCAGGCCTTTTCCGCCATTTTAGTGCTCTCCTGGTGCATGCAGCTCCTGTGGTGAAAACACTGTCTCGGTTGTATATGTTGGTCTCTATCATGATCCTGTGAATGTACCTGCGCTGATGAAGAAGGCGAGACCCCTTCCACGCCATGTGGAGATAGTACTCGCGTTGCTGATGAAGTCAACGAGACCCCTTCCACCCCGGGTGAAGATAGTACTCGTCGGGATGCTGCAAACAAAGCTCTGTGGCTTCTCTGATATGCTACTACTACTGACGCACTGCTATGCTCCATCTCAGTACATCAACCTCAATGATTGAGTCACTGTCCGACTCCTGCTCATACTCTGACTCTGTCCCTGACATGGCTCTGAACAAGCTTTTGGCACTATGTATACTGATATGAAAGCAGTGCAAACAAGGTTATGATGGTGTGTTTCAAAACCCAACAAGTATCCCACCGTCACAACACCATAAGGAAACAAACCATGATAAAATATCAGTTTTAAATGGATTGGAAAAGGCACAATCTCTGTTTTGAATGCAAGTGAAATTTTGACCAAAGGGAGCAGGCAACCTTCAAAATATTAAACAAGTCTTATCAAAGGGAGCATGGCATCATATGAATGTTTTTGTCCATGAGTAATAACAACAAAAGTGTCAATGGGCAGTTTGAAACAAAGTCATGAGAATGTTTTTACATTGGGCAGTGAGACATAATTCGACCACAGTCACCATGGAACAAAGGTTTTAAACATGGCATAATAATAGCAATGGTCACAATGGCATAATGGGCATGAGAACAATATGGTTTTGATATTATATGCAAGGCTGGACATATCACTGATATAAGATAAGCAACAAACTCATGCAACCACCCATATCATTTTAAAACCCTGAAAACGATATTTCCATGACTGTGGGGTTTAAATCCTCCATTTGAAATGTTTGAAACCACCAACGATGCCACCGGTGCATTTAAAAACATCAAGCAATTGCAAATAACCTGTTTGAAGGCCGATGAATCGATCCCAAGCAATACGGCGATCCCAAACAAGACTGGGCGCTCAAAACAAAATTTTGAACCTCTGTTGATGCGTGGGTCGCGCAGCCTCTGCGTGGGTCGCGCAGCCTCTGCGTGGGTCGCTCTGCCCAGGTGGGTCGCTCGGGCCCCAGGTGGGTCGCTCGAGCCCCTTGCCACATAGTGCATTTTGCAGGAGGTGTTTGGAGGCCTTCCCGGTGTCCAAATTGGGTGTGTGATAGCTCTTTGGAAAGATATTGGAGTCTAATTTCCAACACAAGTGGAATTAGGCAATTTGGATTTCATTTACCCTGTCAAAAATCAAATCTCCCAACACTAGTCAAAATGATCAGAATGAGGCTGCCTCAAGGCAGAGTGCTGTTGCAGTCAACTTTTGAAGGTCTTCCTCAACTCCAAATTGAGCTCATGATAGCTCATTGGAAAGGTATTTATGTCTAGTTATCATGTAACTCATCAAGAAAGTCATTTGGCCAAACATGCTAGGAGAAAACTTGATTTTCCCAAGGTCACTTCAGAGGTGCATTCAATTCTCCTGAGGCAACGGAATTTTTGACATTTCTCTAAAACCATGATACCTGTGTAAAAAGTGAAGGAGGTTTTTCTTCCTTGGGATGTTGTGGACAAAAACCTCTCTCAGTTTTCCAAAATTCATCTTTTATTTCTCTGAAACATCTTTTGAGTGAAACTTACCCCGATGTGTGAAACAAGGAATTTTGTCGAAATGAAGCGAAACGAAGGGGGTAAGGGGCTTCTAAATTCTTGGGGAAATTTGGGGAAGTAGGGAGGGATGTTAGGAAGCAGGGAAAAGTGGAATCACAGAGATTGAGTGAGGGGAAGGGGTCCAAAAGGGCGAAACACAGGCCTAGCCTAGAAAATTGCCAAGTTTTGGCTAGAAACTAGGGTTTGTGCAAAAATGAGGAATTTGGGGTATCTCAGTGATGAGAAGTGTCTAATAAGGTGAATTAAGTATAGGGGAAGGTGTGTGAACATCAGGATACAAGTTTTTCCGACGATTTGACCATCCAAGAGAAATTACCTCCAAAACCCTAGGAGAGGGAAATGGACCTTACCTAGGCACAACTGAAGCATGAACAAGATGTAAAATGACTCAATGGAACTTGAAATGATGATGACAACCCTCTGAATGATGGTACACTCAGCTGAATGGTGACATGGACTGACATTTGGACAACTTTGGAAGAAGTGAAAGCAAACCCTAGACCTAATGCCTAGTGACCAAATTTTTCTTGAAGACTCATTGTAATGACAAAATTTGACCTTGACACTTTAAAATCACTTTGAAAGAGCATGTTTGATCACTGGAGGAAGGCTGCAAAGACTGACTCTAACATTGGATCCAATGGGGATGGTAGCTCCAGCTCCGTGGAGGTGCCAAGAACCGTAGAACTTGGGAGAGCAGACAGTGCCTCCATCCATTGGGCGATGGAATCATTATTTGAACGGATAACACAAAACCTTTGACACATTTATTGAATGAAAACTTGACTGAAAACTTGACTCAAACCGACTCGATGGCAAAATGAAATAATCTTGAAAAAACTGACTCAACAGACCAAACACAAATGACTCATGACTGACTTAAAACAAGGCTTTACAAAGCTTTTGGAAAAAAGGCAGCAGTCCATCAAGATTTGAAATCATGATGACAACCACCTGCATACTAATGAAATATGTACAATCATGTATAATTGGCTTTCCAATGTAACCAATCCAGCAGATGGCTACACCTCAAATTTTTGCTCTTACTCTCTTCAAGTAGGCAGAATGCTAAACCTGTAGGCAACTCAACACAATCACTGAAACTAAAGCTCATGAAAATAAACCAGGCAACATTTATCCTTTCTAATGCTTGCAAAAGAATGCTGAAGGGATCTTGAAAATCCTGAAGCACTGGCTTATCTAGAGATCCAACTGCAAAAATACTAGTATTCACCTCACTCTGATCTGAAAAGACATTTGATTTCTGAGGGATAGAGATGCACAAATCTGCCATCTGAGTGTTAGCTGTAGGTTCCTTGACCATGAGTAATTATGGCATATACTCTTCAATTTCATGATCTGGGTCATTCTTAAACAAAAAACAATCTTCAAGGTTATCAAACATGACAACCTTATCATTTTTGTGAAGGAAAAAATTATCTGTTTGCTGATCTACACAACTGATTACAAGACAATCATCTTTTTCAACAGAGGAAGAAGTTTCACCAACACTTTCCTGATTATGTGTGCACTGCAAATCTGCTGTAGCTTGGGCTGTAACAAGACCTTTCAAAAGCTGATCTATTTCATCTTCAGACAAAGGAGACAATGCTTTTTGTTTTCTTTTGCTCAAACAATGATTATCTTCATATGACAAGGCATTCAAACTATCATTCATAACTGAGTTATTGAAAGGAGATTTATCACTTACTTGCACAAAGATCTCATTCTGATTTTCATGAACTGACTGAATTGCTTCTTCATGAAGGCTGTGTTCTAATGATGGGCTGACAGTATGACTGAGAACATTTGGATCCATTACTGTGTCTTCTGCATCCCAGATGATTTCAACAGCAGAGTTTTCCTTGATGGGTTTCAACACAAGATATGCTTTGTCATCATGATCTGAATCTGAATCTGAAGTAGCTGTCTGGACATTATCACAATCTGCAATTGGAACTGGACTTACTTGCATGCTGCTGTCTTCCGTGGGCAGATCTGAAATGACATTCTCTCTTTCATCATTTTCAACCATGTGGCCCTCTTCAACCTGCTGCAAAGTCTCCTGAGCATCTTGATGGGTATCCTTTAGGTTCTCTTCATTCTGCTGAAATGGATTCTCGTACAGGGCCTCCATGATTTCATCATCCATGAAATTATCATCTTCGTAATATTTCTCAAGGCTTTCAATAAAAGAAAAAGCATGTTTGCAACAGTCATGAACTAATTTTAACGATGGATAAGATGTTCGATATCTTTCAATGAACAAGGCATGAAAATCCTTCAAACAGTAAATACAGGCCATCGGCAAATTTTCATACCAAGATTGGGCTTCACCTTCGAGAGTGGCTAGGAATATCTTCATCAAACAATCTTCAGGAAAAGCCACCTTCAACTTGCGAATATGCATGTGAAATCTAACCAAATGTAAAGCAACATCTTTCTTACCATCATCATTAAACGTAGGCAGATTCCTTGACCAATCTACCTTGGGCATCTTATTCGGAAAACCTGGAATGTGATCTCGGCTCATGGGAGCATATATTCTCGTGATTCGGTCCATCTTGAAAATCTCACAGCTACTGATCTCCCTGTAGTGAAGTCACCATGAAGCATCGATTTCTGGATTTGTTCAGTGAATGAAGTCGCCAAGTGAATGATTTCAGCCTTGCGATGTCTGACCGTTGTTCACCATCAACCATCAGATCTGATCTTGATACATATACTGGGGCAATTTGCAAATCAAGGGACACATTCACAAGCTAAACCGGAGATCGACTGAAGCAGCTTTTATCTACTATGCACTCGCAGAGTAATGTGCAGTTCGAAGGCTACTTGGCGTGACTTCAGACTCTGTCTATAGCAAGCAAACGTTTTGAGTTTCTCCCCAGTATGGTCGCCACTATGTTAGCACTCAAATCTACCTCAGGCTGAAATGAAGTAAAACTCAAGGCTACATCAAACCACGCTCAGCCTCGTAGCTAGCCCTACGAGGACAGGAGAGGGCTCTCTCCGTCAATCTCGAGAAAATAAGCAATAGAATGCGAGATGACTTAGAATAAGAACCGATTTTAGGCTAGTAAAGAGATAGGTATGTTTGATTTTTGGTTTTTTGGGTTTTCGCTGGAGTAATGGGAAAACAAATTTTGGGTCCGGGGATAAGGTCAGACCTTTGCAGAGTTCAAGCTGGGGCGAGATAGGTGATGATCTTGACGCTTTAAATTGGATTTATGGATATATTAGACCGAAGAGGAGCTGAAGAGGGCAAAGAAGAACTTGGATCCTCTCCAAACAGCTGAAAACATATAGAACTAACTGAATTCAAAGGCTAAGCACTGTAAACAATGGATTCAACCTTATTTCACTCATTCAATTTAGTTCAGAAGCATAATGAAAGTATGGCAACATTAAACATGAAGAAACTTACAGTAAACAAAGGAGAAACATCATCAAGAACAGAACACCACAAGGATCCCAACAAGTGCCGCAAAACCCCTGATCTTTCCTTAGCCAAAATATGAAAAGTATGTACAATGATATCAAAAGTATCCCAAGAGTCCAACCTCTCCAACCCCTGAAAATGATTGATAAATTACAATATATAGATCACTCTAACACCTTTCCCCACCTCTAGGGGTCGAATTCCCTCTTCAGGGATCAGTTTCAACCAATTCTAATCATGGAACTACAATCTAGGCAGCTAACAACTTGCCTCTAAAAGAGTGGAAACTCATCCATTACATGATTTTTTACTCATTTGAGAGTGAATCTTCTAGAAGAGATAAAAACAAGCCAAAGTTACATGCCAAACATGAATTTACATCATAAAAACCTAAGAATTCTATCCATAGGCAAAACTGGTCCAAAATAGGCGAAATACTGAGCTGGCAGCTGAAAACTCAAAAAAATCTCTAGGTGGGTCGCTCCTGAACTGCGTGGGTCGCTCATGTTCCAGGCTGATTTTGAGGTAGCTCCGGACATCCAAATTGAGCTCATGATAGCTCGTTGGAAAGCCCTGGATGTCTAATTTCCAACCCAAGTGGAATTTCTGAATTTGGAGTTGATTTGACCCCTCAAAACTTCATTCTCCCAGAGGTACTTCCTGCTGGTGCAAAAGGTGGCAGCAAGGTGGTTTTCATGGTGTTTTTGAGCTGTTTGACCATCCAGATTTTGTTGAAATGCTAAGTTGACTTCAGAGGATGCATAATTAACCATGAAAAATCCAAAAATGTAAAAATCTCCTCCAGCAAGTGTCTCAAAAAAAGCGAGCGCATGAGCGCGCGACCCACGTAGCTGCAAAACCTGTTTTTTAGACCAAAAATTTGAAAATGACAAAATTTTCTCCGAATTTGCCCAAATTCGGAGCGGAGGTCCTCCATCATGTGTCTTGCTCAGTAAATGAAGCCTCGGCAAAAATCCGGAGTGGATCAGGCCTTTTCCGCCATTTTAGTGCTCTCCTGGTGCATGCAGTTCCTGTGATGAAAACACTGTCTCGGTTGTATGATGTGTTGTTGTCAGTCATGATGTAGCAATGTGTATGTTCAACCTGTTGAAAATGAAAAATGGGACCTTGGTGTCTTTGTCTCCATCATTATCCCGTGAATGTACCTGCGCTGATGAAGAAGGCGAGACCCCTTCCACGCCATGTGGAGATAGTACTCGCGTTGCTGATGAAGTCAACGAGACCCCTTCCACCCCGGGTGAAGATAGTACTCGTCGTGATGTTGAAACAAAGCTCTGTGGCTTCTCTGATATGTTACCACTACCGGTGCACTGGTATGCTCCATCTCAGTGCATCAACCTCAACGATTGAGTCACTGTCCGACTCCTGCTCATACTCTGACTCTGTCTCTGTCATGGCCTGGAACAAGATATTGGCACTATGTATACTGATATAGATGCAGTGAAAAGAGAGTTATGATGTGTGTTTCAACACCCAATAAATATCCCACCGTCAAAACACCATCAGGAAACAAACCATGATAAAATCTCAGTTTTAAATGGATTGGAAAAGGCACAATCTCTGTTTTAAATGGAAGTGAAATTTTGATCAAAGGGAGCGGGCAACTTTCAAAATATTGAACAAATCTTATCAAAGGAGATCATGGCATCATATAAATGTTTTTGTCCATGAGTAATAGCAACAAAAGTGTCAATGGGCAGTTTGAAACAAAGTCATGAGAATGTTTTTACATTGGGCAGTGAGACATAATACAACCACAGTCACTATTGAAAAAAGGTTTTAAAACATGGTATAATAATAACAATGGTCACAATGGCATAATAGGCATGAGAACAATATGGTTTTGATATTATATGGAAGGCTGGACATATCAATGATATAAGATAAGCAACAAACTCATGCAACCACCCATATCATTTTAAAACCCTGAAAACGATATTGCCATGACTGTGGGGTTTAAATCCTCCATTTGAAATGTTTGAAACCACCAACGATGCCACCGGTGCATTTAAAAACATCAAGCAATTGCAAATAACCTGTTTGAAAGCCGATGAATCGATCCCAAGCAAGACTGGGCGCTCAAAATGAAGTTTCTAACCTCTGTATCTGCGTGGGTCGCGCAGCCTCTGCGTGGGTCGCTCAGGCCCCAGGTGGGTCGCTCGGGCCCCAGGTGGGTCGCGTTTCTCTTGCAGGAAGCTTTTGGAGGCCTTCCCGGTGTCCAAATCGGGCGTGTGATAGCTCGTTGGAAAGCTATTGGAGTCTAATTTCCAAAAAAAGTGGAATTATGCAATTTGGATTCCATTTACCCTGTCAAAAACCAAATCTCCCAACACTAGTCAAAATGAGCAAAATGAGGCTGCCTCAAGACAGAGTGCTGTTGCAGTCAACTTTGGAAGGTCTTCCTCAACTCCAAATTGAGCTCATGATAGCTCATTGGAAAGGTATTTCTGTCTAGTTATCATCTGACTCATCAAGAAAGTCAGTTGGCCAAACATGCTAGGAGAAATCTTGATTTTCCCAAGGTCACTTCAGAGGTGCATTCAATTCTCCTGAGGCAACGATATTTTTGACATTTCTCTAAAACCATGATACCTGTGTAAAACGTGAATGAGGTTTTTCTTCCTTGGCATGTTATGGACAAAAACCTCTCTCATTTTTCCCAAATTCATCTTTTATTGCTCTGAAACATCTTTTGAGTGAAACTTATCCCGATGTGTGGAACAAGGGATTTTGTCGAAATGAAGCGAAATGAAGGGGATAGGGGGCTTCTAAATTCTTGGGGAAATTTTGGGAAGTAGGGAGGGATGTTAGGAAGCAGGGGGAAGTGAAATCACAGAGATTGAGTGAGGGGAAGTGGTCCAAAAGGGCAAAACACAGGCCTAGCCTAGGAAATTGCCAAGTTTTGGCTAGAAACTAGGGTTTGTGCAAAAATGAGGAATTTGGGGGATCTCAGTGATGGGAAGTGTTTAATTAGGTGAATTAATGATAGGGGAAGGTGTATGAATATCAGGATACAAGTTTTTCGATGATTTGACCATCCAAGAGAAATTACCTCCAAAACCCTAGGAGAGGGAAATGGACCTTACCTAGGCACAACTGAAGCATGAACAAGGTGTAAAATGACTCAATGGAACTTGACATGATGATGAAAACCCTATGAATGATGGTACACTCAGCTGAATGGTGACATGTACTGACATTTGGACAACTTTGGAAGAAGTAAACCCTAGACCTAATGCCTAGTGACCAAATTTTGCTTGAAGACTCTTTGAAATGACAAAATTTGACCTTGACACTTTAAAATCACTTTGAAAGAGCATGTTTGATCACTGGAGGGAAGGCTGCAAAGGCTGACTCTAACAGGTTCATATGGCCGTTTCCAGCTGCGGAGGACAAATCAACATCTCGTACACGGCTCCATAGCCGAATTCAAACATCCACTCCTCATAGATTTACTCTTCAATACGGCCATGATCCTAGATGCTCAGGAGCGTAATGGTCTACTGTGAAACTCTCCATCAAAGCATAAACTTTAGGAGTCATTTATATTTATTTTGTTATAAATAACGCGTTTGTATACGCATATTAGATTAATCTCAGATTAGTCTACGAGATATCTCTACGTCAATGTAATTGCCCAATGTGCCTTGGTAATATCACCTTCTAGCTATTGTACCTGCATATTAATATAAGAAGACTATTTCCAAACGTAATTCGTACTTGAAAGATTGTTGCCAAAGGCACGGTGTAGAGGGCCCTCGCACTTGCTAAGAGTTCCGTGCATTATTGTATAGTTCTTGTTTTATTTCCTTAAAGCTCATTGTGCCATAATCCATTCACATGTTTTTATCCATTGCATCTTTCATGGTATATATGTTTCATTTCTGCATTTATAATCTTTCATGCTTTCCATTTTACTACACGTCTTTCATGTTTTATGTTATTATTAAGCCGATCAGGTGCTTCTTGTTTCTGTGTTATAAATAGGCAGCGCGGCATTTGCATAACTTTTTGACTAATGACATGGAATTAACATTGTTCTACACTGCTAATTTTTTTTCCTAGTTTCTCGTTTAATTTCAAGATCAAGTTTTGTTTAATTCAGCTTTTGCTTATTTGCTTCGACAGTTAAATTTAGATATATTAAACTCGCCTATCATAACATATTCAATTAAGCTCTCCCGAAAGCCACAGAGTTAACTTTGATGGTGAGGATTGTATTATGAAATGTGTAGTTTGGTATTAGTTTCACTTTCTGCAAATTTAGATATATTAAACCGCTCATAACATCTTGATCTGCCACAAGTCTGAAAGCCACAATTTCGGACTGATGGTGAGGGATTGTATTATAAGAAATGTGTAGTTTGGTATTAGTTTCCTTTTTACAAGTTAGAAATATTAAATTGTGCATTACATCTTCGAGTTACCTCCGAAAGCCATAGCCGGACCGATGGTGAGGGATTGAATTATGAATGTATGGTTTGATATTAGTTTACTTTTCTATGTTGTAGACATCGCTTACTCAACTTGTATATGGTATACTTCCGAAAATCATAGACTTTGGACTAATGATGAAGGATTAGAAGACAAGTTGATGTAATCTCGATTTATATTTACTTTGTTGCAATTTTGGATTTCTTTAAGCATAGTTTCACTTTTTGTGTTTTAGACGAGTAGCTTAAGAATAGTTTGGTTTTCATGCTCAATAGTTCACTCATTTTGATTTATTAGACTAGCAAGCACCTTTTCATTTCAGTTAGCACATTTTCATTTCCTTTCAAGTTTTGTCATTGTAAGTTTCAGAAATTCCTTTTTTAAGTTTCAAGTTGGTAAATCATTATAGAGGATATCATTTCCTTGAACAAACATAACCATACTTGTTTTTATTTTTAGAATTTCCATCTCACCTTAGAAAACCAAAAACGACAAAAAATTTAAGAAATAGGTTATCTTCCACATATAGTGATGCCGGCACTTCATTAGCTTACACGAATCCCGATTGATAAATTAATGTAGCAATTTAGGACACACTAAAATTGACCAAACATTTTGGCGCGTTCTTGTTGTGGAAGAGGTGTAACTAGGTAGCCAATTTCTTAAAAAAAGACACAAAATAATAAAAAGAAGGGAAAACTTGATAACTTCTTGAAGTATGCTCTCCTCTCGCACCTAGTGTGATCACGGAGGATTAGAAAAGAGAGTTATTGGTTCAGTAATTTCCTTAAGTATGCTACTCTTCTTGCACCTAGTGTGACCCGGAAGATCGAGAAGAGGATTATTAGCCCAACTTTTTTTTAAAAATAAAAAATAAAAAATGACATGCATAGAGCAAGAGATTCTAGGGGAAGGTTTATAGCTAAAGCCAAAGAGTTCGATTTTTACAACTCCATCTTCTTGCAGAGAGCATAGTACTGCATTCACCCACCATTCACCCTCTAGCCTTAAGATTTTTTGGAATTCAAGGAGCGGCTGAATTAGAGGGATTCTCCTATACCACCTACCAAATCTCATTTAGAAAGAGAAGAGACTCCCTCTCATCCTCCCCTTGATAGAAGAATCAGTAGGACTTTAAGGACTCTAAAGAAACTATCATGGTAGAGGAAGTAATAGATGGAGGTAGAGGTAGAGGTAGAAGAGGAGGAAACAATGGAGACAACAATGGTGAAGGAAATAATGGAAGAAATAGGGAAGGAGACAACTTGTTTGGATTCCCCAGGTAGTTGATGAGAAACTCATACAACGATGAAAAATATCTCACCATATGTTCTCCCTAACTTTTATGGATTACGATAGTGAGGATCTTGAAACATTTATGTTTGAGTTTGAAGTCGTGTGTGCCGAACTTATGACTATATGGAAGACTCTCAAAAACTCCAAACTGTTTCCTTCAACATTGAAGAGGAGGCTGGCTTTGAAATGGTTCATGGGATTGAACCACTCAATCTATTAGGACTTGGAATGATATTAGAAACAAACATTTTTTGGATAGATACTTTGGACTATTGTATACCCACCAATCACAAGGATGAGGTATTCAAAATGATGCAGAAAGAAGATGAAAATTTGGAAGAAGAGCATTACTTGAAAGATTTCAATACAACTTGAAAAGAGCAAAGATGAGCAAACTTAGATGATGAAACCTTGAAAGTCCCTCATATTAAAAGCATTAGATATGAATGGATAGATATTTTAAATACATGATGGGGAAAGGAGAAATTTTTTGAACTCCCACTTCGTGACATACACGTAGACTATGTGTCCATCTCTCAAGAGGAAAATCTAAAACAGAGAAGGGCCTAGGGATCCTTCTCTTATTAGTGGCTAACAAATCTAC
Source organism: Pinus albicaulis (assembly GCA_034641835.2). NCBI lineage: Eukaryota > Viridiplantae > Streptophyta > Pinopsida > Pinales > Pinaceae > Pinus > Pinus albicaulis. The sequence goes on along the minus strand of CM076574.1, from coordinate 202,294,731 downwards.
CAGAATCTGGATCGGTAAGTATAAGCGTAGATTGGTAACATGCTTGAGTGAATTCAAACTGATATCTTAGGGAGCCCTTAGTGAAACAACTAGACACCCTTAAAATCCAAACAAGCGAAAGCAAAAACGGACGCTTTGTATGCCATCTTTTGTCCGAAAATGTAGGAAGAAACATGCTTTGAGGGAATGTCCCTTGGATGCAAAAGTTTGGCAGAAACATGCTTATGATTTGCTCAAAAGAATCATGAGATCAAGGATTGTCCTTCAATTCACTGGACTCAAAGTCAAGTCTTTCAAGAAGACCCAAATTCGAAGAAATCTCCTCACTGCTTTTGTTGCAAGGAGACCTTGGCAGAGGGACAACAAACTCAAGGGTTTAACAACCCTATCGAATTTTCAAACCCCACCAAATTGGAATCCTTGGCAACAACGCTGGCCTCAACATCAAAATCCATATCAACCATGGGTACAAGGGATGCAAAATCCTTATGGGAGATTTGCTCAATTTTATCAATATCCTCCATCTTTTCAAAATCAACAAGCTCCACAACTTCCAAACCCAAGCACAACTTTCATTGACCATTTCCACAACAACAACCTTCTCAACAAAATCCAAATCCTCAACTCATGCTCCCCATACTTCAACAAAAGTACAAATCAACCTCCCAGCTCAGACCATTTCCAAACTCCTAATAATAAGAATCCTCGGAATACTTACATGTGTAGAAGGACAAACTAATTTCCTACCTATATGATTGTTCCTCTCAACGATGTACAAACTCTCCAAATACGGCATTGAGAGTTTTAGAGAAACCTTCTATAGATATTCAAGAGCAAGATACCTCCGAGGAGGATTCTCTTCAAGTCAATATGGGAGTTCTCGAGTGAAGCATCTCTTCAAAATTCAAACATTCAAAAAGAAAGAAAGAAAAGTTAACACCCACAACTCCTATGGTTAGAGCAACCTACATCTCTCATCTACACCTCCTTTTCCCGAAAGACTCACAAATTGACAAGGGGTGGAAAAACAAATTTTTGTTACCTAACTATGACTTTCTAGATGAATTAAAGAATGTTTGTATCAAGATTCCCTTGCTACAAGCCATTCGAGAGATTCCTATTCTAGCAAAGAAACACAATAAAGGAGTTGAGTTTCAAAAAGACCGGAAGGAAAAATAAAAGACACAAGAGAAGAATCCACTTGGTAGGAAAGATTGCGAGATATTATGATGGGAAAAATTACCATGCGAGAAGTATGTAGATCCAGGAAGTCCAATTGCTCAAGACACATATAAATGGGATAGAAATTCCAAACACTAGCTGATTGACTTAGAGCTGCTATCAACATTATGAGTAGACAGACACTATGGACCGAAGCTAAAACTTCCTAACCTTTTTTTACACCTACTTTACCGCAACTTGCAGATAGATCAATTATTAAACCGGATGGTGTATTAGAAGATATTTCGCTCTCCTTAGATTCTTGGGAATATCCGAGTAGATTTTATGATTTTGACTCCCAAGAGCAATCTAGGAGGGCACTCCACTTATTTTTAGGAAGACTCATAGCCAGCCATTGATGCTTTTATTAGTTTTAGATCCGGGACATGTACATTTCTAATGGTAATTCGACAAAGAAATTCAATTTGTATCCTCCTAGAGCAGAGCAATCACGTAAGTAGGAGACAATGAATGGGTTGATGATGAGGACACTATACAACTCTGTCTTTACCATTTCTCGAAAATCGCTGAGGGATAGTCAAATTACTAACACATTAGAAAATTTTGAGACATCTTCGACATGACGCATACATTTCAGTTTGAATATGATCATAGAATATTTATCATCAAGACAAATATCTCTTTACTCTATGGGAAGAGTTTGGTAGTTCTACTCATTGAGATTTTTCCAGGGAAAACACCTGAATATCAACGAAAACATTTTGGAAGAATCACAACAAAAAGAACTAACCAAAATCTTGCGAAAACATTCTACCGCAAGTGCATGGGGAGTATACCGACATGAAAGGTATTGATCCTAAGACTTGCATCCATCACTTATATATATTAAGGAAAACAAGTAGACCAATCGGAACAACCTCAAAGAAGGATGAATCCAAATCTTAGGAGATAGTGAAAAAGAAGAGCTCCAAAAACTTCTCTGATATGAAAACTTCATTTATCCAATTTCGGATAGCCGATGGGTTTCTCCTTTGGTTATAGTACCTAAAAATAATGGTAAATGGAGGGTATGCATTGATTACAGGAATTGAACAAAGCAACTTTGAAGGATCACTTTCCTTTGCCTTTTATCGATTAGGTATTAGACACATTAGCAGTGTAAAAAGTACTTTTCACTTTTGGATGGTTTCGGTCAGCTATAATCAAAGTCCAGTGTAGCACCGAAGATCAAGATAAGACCACATTTACTTGTCCATGGGGGAATTTTTGTTTACCGAGTACTTCCTTGGATTATGTAATGCACCGCAACATTCCAAAAAGCGGTACTAGGAATTTTTTCTCAATCTAATCCATGATTGTGTAGAGGTTTTATATGGATGATTTACAAAGTTTATGGTAATTACATTTGAAGAGGCATTAGAAAATTTGGAAAAAGTCCTTATAAGATGTAAAAGAAAACAAACCTTTCATTAAGCCATGAAAAATGCTTTATGATGTTTACAAAGAGGATTGTTTTAGGACATCATATTTCGGGAGATGGGATTAAGGTTGATAGATCTGGGATAAAAGTTGAAGTCATCTCCAAGTTGCCTATTCAAATTGTCAAAGAGATGTTAGAAGTTTTCTAGAGGATTTCATCAAGTCACTTTATGTGAAGATTTATAGAAAACTTCACTAAAATAGCATCTCCACATCTTTCAAATTGCTTACAAAAAGACTTGTGAATTTAAATGGGATCATGATTGTCAATGCAGTTTTGAAACTTTGAAAACAAGAATATCCGAAGCACCTATCTTGAGAGGACCAAATTGGAAACTCCCTTTCCATATTTCTACTGGACAGCGTCAGATACGACTCTAGGAGCGCGTGTTGGAGTCAAAAAGATTTAGTTCCTTATGCCATTTATTATACCAAGAAAATTCTGACTCTACGTAGTTGAACTATACTGTGACCGTAGAAAAGAGTTTTTAGTTGTTGTTCATGCTAATTAATAAGTTTAGAGCATTACATAATGAGGCTATGAAACTTTTATTCACTACTCACTGCATTCTGCCAATTATATATTTAATGAACAAACCCATACTCGCTACTAATGGCAGGAGTGACAAGATGGCTCTTTACTTTTGCAAGAATTCAATATTATTGTGTTGGATAGACCAGGAAAACAAAATACGGTAGGCTGATTTCTTGTCTCAGGATTCGTGAATACTAAAGAAGATTCTCCTCGTAGAGGGATAATTTTCCTTTGATGAATACTTGTTTGCATGAATCATTAAGACTCCTTGGTATGCAGGGAGACTATTGCTAACTATTTGGTTACGAGGGAAACTACCCTCACATTTATTTCCAAGTGAAAAACGACGAAAAATTATTCAGAGAGAGTTCAAAATATTCATGGATTTCTAACGAATTGTTTAAAACAAAGGGGCAGGATCTTTGTGATCGGAAGATGTGTCGAGTGAAGATGAAATGCACTGATATTCTTAAGGCATGTCATGATGAACCATGCGAGCGAACACTTTGCGGACCAAAGGAGACATTTCTAATAAAATCCTCTCCTTTAGGATATTATTGGCCTTCCTCTTCAAAGATGCAAAACAATATGTCAAAAGGTGTGACAATAGCCAAAGAGTAGGGAAACCTACCCTTTCAAATATGAAATTCCACTGCAACCACGGGTACTCATTGAACCCTTTTGAAAAATGGGAAACTTTAGATTTCATTTGACCTATTAATCCACCATCTAAGCAAAAGAAGTATATATTGGTTTGTACTGATTATGTTACTAAATGGGTAGAAGCCAAAGCATTAATATACTCATGCATCGAAAAATTCGATTGTTCATTTTCTTTATGAGGATATTTTTACTCGCTTTGGTGTTCAAAGAGAAATTGTGTGACATGATCAGGGGAGCCAGTTCACATCCAATTTGGTGGAGAAGTTGATGGAAGAATACAAAATCAAGCACGTGAAGATCTACTCCTTACCATCACGCGAGCAAATGGGTCAGTGGAGTCCACAGCAAAAGTTCTGTGAAAGTATCATCACCAAAAGCTTGCTCATCTGCATAGAAGAGATTGGGCGAGTAAAGGCTTCACGAAAGCCTTGTGGGCCTACGAAGCTACATGGAGAAATACAACAGAACATTCTCCCTATGAACTTGTTTACGGGAAAGAAGTCCCGCTCCCCATTCGAGTTCCAAGTCAAGACCTTCAAGATAGCGAGTTCGACTTGGGGATGGACTTATTAGAAGCGCAAAAGCATAGAAGGGGTAAAGCTGAATGAGCTAGATGAGATCAGACAAGAAGCAATTTTAAGAACTGATCTAGTTCAATATCAAAGAGCTAAATGGCATGACAAGTACATCAAAAGAGAAGAAGTTTCAAGAAGGAGATTGGGCATTGTTATTTGATTCCAAGTTTTAAAGATTTTCAAGGAAAATTTCGGACTCAGCTTGGCTTGGGCCATATGAGATTGACAATATCTTTAACAATGGAGCTGTAAGAATCAAGACCATTGATGAGTTTCACTCCTCTTGCCTCAGTGAATGGCCATAGATTGAAAATTTTTATCATAAAGCCACTCTCAAAAGAGGATTTTGTCAAAATGTTTTCAAGAAAGTTCTGTGAATCGTGCTAGTACGGAGAATTATTCTTCTCCACCAAACACCTAGCTTTTTGTTCTTTCAGTTTTAAATATATATATATATATATATATATATATATATATATATTGTATAAGTTCACCAAAACCAATCACCGATTTGAGTACTTATACGTGAAAATATAGGTGAAAATCAGGGAACACCCGACACTATATTTTCCAAAAAAACTCTTTCATTTCACAAGTTTTGTGACCACCCACTCCATTCCATTCCACTTCATTCCATTTCATTTCACTTCATTTCACTCCATTCCACTTCATTTTATCTATTTCATTCCATTTCATCGATAAAATTATTTTTCATGATCGTTTTCCATCTCGTCATTTGTCATGCACGTTCATCTCCATTCATCCAAATAATAGTTGTAATCGCTTTCCGCAAACGGGTGACATATGCTCTTCTACAAATAGTCCGACTCTCAGTCCCTGCGATGACTATATCTCGCAGCCTACAACTTGTTCAAAAGAATGTACGTTCGCATGTTATTTTCCATAATCATGAAATAAAATGCAGGTGGGAGAGGATCAAAAATGAAAGAGAACATGGAGTATTCAAGACACCAATAAAGAGCAACTAGTTGAAGACCAAGGGAAAAGGCAAAGAGATTCCAAGGTATGAGTAAAATTCATTTTCAAATAGCATTGAAAAACACATTTTTATATAGTTCTAAACCATAAGCTCCATCCCATTATGTGTGCAATGATTATATTAACAAAATTCCGTAACCCTTTCACGATCTCCATATGATCTTCTCGCATCCATTCTCAAACGGTTCCATAATTAAACCCCCCGATCTTCACTCATACTCCGATGTATTCCACCGGTGACAATGAGATCGTAATTGATTTTGACTAATCGGGACTCTATACAAAATGGTAGCATAAATCCATAGCGATTTGTTTTAAACGTGCTCACATTTATTAGCGTACCCACCAAATTTCAAAACACCGCTAGCGGATGTGTTATACTCTCCTCCCTATTTTTTCGTTACATCTCACAAGGCGGTGTCTGCCGTCGTGCTCACGAAACCCCTCTCTGCTCTCGCTCACTCCATTTCGTTCTCTATTACGCTACGAGCACCGTATACCCACTCTCCCGATATCTACCTACAAATCATTGTGCTTATCTCCGTGCATTCAGCCGTCTACTATTTTCATTAAACCCTCACGTCAGAGCAAATTTAGAAGAAGCAGTAAAGAAAAATGGGGTAAATTGCTAAGAGCAGAACCGCGAGGACACTAAGTTCATGGAGGGATATCCGCAAGTAAGGGATATATTGAAGAAAGCAAAGTGGGCCACAGCTTTATCCAAAAATTCTAGGGCTATCATAAAAAAAGTGACAAAATCATTTGCAAGGTCGTTCAATGGCTTGGAAGTACACTTTAGAGATTGGAGACCTTAAGTTTGCAGTAAACGAAGCATCTATAGCAACAAACCACTGAACTTCCTCAAGAGGGTGAGCGTTGGTTTAAAAAATAAAAGCATTAGTGATGAAGCCCTCGGAGAACAATCTTACGAAACCAAGGGTATGGACATAACTGCTGTTTTAAAAGAGGAATTCCTGCTCATGCACTGAAAGAGGAATGGAGGCTACTTTGCTCGTAACCTAGTTGTTCAAAAATCCATTACCTCGTGAAGGCCGTTTTGGGTCCATGTATATGTACCACACCTCGGATTCATTGTCATGAATTTTCTAGATAATAAAACTTCAATCTCATCATATTTTCTATTAAATAGTTTTGAAGAAAATGTCTATGACTGTTCGAGGCATTTAGGAGATGTAGAGACACATCTATATCACCACGGTCTTGTAAAAATTTTGATTGAAAAAGAGTTAAAGGAGAAGAAAGACACACATGGGAACAATTTCGATTAGGAAATTTCTTTGAGGAACCCTCGTGAAATTCCCTGAAGGTAGTACAACAAGAAGGATTAGAAGAAAAGAATAAATGAGTGAAACTCAAATTACTCCCACTCAAGAAATTCTACGGAAGGCAGCACGGCGAAGAAGTAGGAGAAAAATAACAATTGATAAAATTCAAAATACTCCTACTACTACAATTGAAAGAACTCGATAGGGGAAGAGATTGTCAAAGAGGAAGAAGAAAGAAATCAAGAGGTAAGAAGCCAATAACACCAAAAGAGAGAAAAACTATTGAGGCTATACATCAAAATCCTTCTTCGCAAGAAGAAGATCATCAGTGTTATCTGGAAAGATTAGTTTTATCTTCAAAAAACGAAATCATCTATGGCCAAAGAAAGATAGAAAAAGGAAAACAAAACACAAAAGGATAGTGTACCACAAATCATGTGAGAAGAAGCATGACAGACTTAAAGGGAAATTGAGGAAAAACGCAAAATGAAGGGTCCTCATTTCAGTGTTGATTTGGGAGAGGAAACATGCTACGAACAGCCTCACCGGTGACCATAGTCCATCTCACTCTCGGTCGGCTTAGTGAACCTCGGTTCATTTCATTCTCGAGCCAGACATTGAACATAGTACATCCCATTCTCGACAAGATGTTGATGTGAGTCCTTCTCAACCCGATTTTGAAGATAACTCTCCTTCACGACATTTTGGGGATAGCCCAATGAAAAATGACACTCGATATAGACCTCAAGCAAGTTGAGAGTATATGATTATATAGAATCTTTGGAAAAGGCAACTACGAAAGTCCCTGAGCATTTCATTCATTTAGCCTCTATCACTGTCATGTAATGATTTAATCCAATCACTAAAACGGAAATCTTTGAGCTAGAGATTTTAAATAGACACATCAAAAATGAAAATGAGACATTGAAGGAACCAGGCAACGCGGACAAAATCATTCATGATAATACCATGCTACATCTCGGGAATATGGCGAGAAGAAGAACAAGAAATTGAAAAGGAAATGCCGAAAGTTAAGTAGAGACACTCGGTTAATATCAAATTCTAGGTGCTTAATGAAGAAGCCCAGTGATGATGGTAGCACCAAGGAAAAAGAGAGAGGGTCGGGATGTACCGGCTGGAAGTGTTCAAGGCATATGAACTAAGGAAGGATTATCAAAATTTTGGTTGCATGAGGACATGCAACACCTTCACAGTGGGGGTATGTTGAGTCTCAAATCTGCATCTTTTCCATACACTTTTCTATACCTTTTTCATCCACCTGAACCTCCCAAGTTGTCAATATCATTGTATATTAATTGCAAAAGAGCATCTAACATGGTTTTTAACTATATTTTTGTGTCTGTTGTTTGATTTAGATTTTGCTCATTTAGCTGCGGAATCTTGCCACTTTTCGCAGCTGCTGCAACTTTCCGCAGCCATTTTGTGAAACTCTATGTTACAGGTGTTTACAAGGAAAACGAGCCACATGGGCAAGTCTGAAATGATGTGGACATGGATCATGTCCTATTGGCTCGAGCAAATCCATCTAAAGAGGCTGCGGTCAAAGGTGTCCAAATGGAAGTCAACCGTAGAGTCCCACGGTGACAGGACTCTGTTTCGTGTCACGTGAAGGTTCATATGGCCGTTTCTGAATTGCGGGAGACAAATCAACATCTGTACACGGCTCCATAGCCAAATTCAAACATCCACTCCTCATAGATTTACTCTTCAATACGGCCATGATCCTAGATCTGTGGACGTAATGGTCTACGTGTTCTCCATCAGCATAAACTTTAGGAGTCAATTATATTTCTTTTGTTATAAATAACGCGTTTGTATACGCATATTAGATTAGTCTCGATTAGTCTGGAGATAGCTCTGTAATGTAATTACGTTGCCACTGTGCCGTAATATCACCTTTCTGTTATGACTGCATTTTAATATAAGAAGATTATTTCCAAACGTAATTCGTACTTGAATATTGTTGCCAAGGCTGGTGTAGAGGGCCCCTGCACTTGCCAAGGTTCTGTGCATTATTGTATAGTTCTTGTTTTATTTCTTTAAAGCTCATTGTGCCATAATCCATTCACATGTTTATACATTGCATCTTTTATTGTATATATATGCTTCATTTCTGTTTATAATCTTTCATGCTTTCCACATTTTATACATCTTTCATGTCATGTGTTATTATGGCCAGTCCCGTTGTTCTTGTTGAGTTATAAATAAGCGGCCGAGCATTGCCATAACACGACTAATGACATGGAATTAACATTGTTACTGCAACTAATTTGTTTTCTTAGTTTTGTTTAATTTGATGCCTACTTTGTTTGAGTGGGTTTGCTTATTTTTTCTTGATTAGTTAAATTTAGATATGTTAAGCTGTCATAACATCTTGAGTTTCCTCTCAAAAGAAAACCACAATTTGGGTGATAGTGAGGATTAATATTATGAAATGTGTAGTTTGGTGTGTAGTTTCTTTGCCGCAAATTTAGATATATTAAAGCTGTCATAACATCTTGATTGCCTCAGAAAATACATAGTGAATTTGATAGTGAGGATTGTATTATGAAATGTGTAGTTTGGTATTGGATTTTCCTTTTATAAGTTAGAAATATTAAATTGTGCATGACATCTTCAGTTACCTCCGAAAGCCACAGCTGGACTGATGGTGAGGGATTGAATTATGAATGTATGGTTTGATATTAGTTTACTTTCTGCAAGTTAGATATCAGTTACTCAATTTGTTTATGGTTACTTCCGAAAATCATAGTTGGACTAATGATGAGGGATCGGAAGACAAGTTGATGTAAATTGATTTAGATTTACTTTATTGCAGCTTTTGGATTTCTTTCAGCATAATTTATTTTGTGTTTAGACAGCAGCAAGAATAGTTTGGTTTCATGCTCACTAGTTCACTGTTTTGATTTATTAGATTAGCAGCACCTTTTCATTTCAGCAGCATATTTTCATTTCCTTTCAAGTTTTGTCATTGTAATTTTCAAATTCCTTTTTAAGTTTCAAGTTGGTAAATCATTATAGAGGATATCATTTCCTTGAAAAAACATAACCAAAACCAAAAACGACAAAAAGTTAAGAAATAGGTTATCTTGCACATATAGTGCGCCGCACTTCATCAGCTTACGAATCCCGGATTGATAAATTAGTGTAGCAATTTAGGACACACTAAATTGACCAAACAGAAGGATAACATGAAGCCAAACACTAGGGAAAGGCAACCTTGAGGATATTCTTCAAGCTATAGACATATAAGAGACTCTAGTGGTCAAAGTTGTAGATATCAAAGGAAGAAAGAAGAAAAATAAGGGTATTACTACCAAAAAAATTGATTTCTTAAGAGAATATGCAGGGTTTATGTTCCAACCAAGAAAACCACTCACCAGGATAAAGATTTCAAAAGGTGTCATGGCTAGTAAGAGGACAGAAATTGAAGATAAAGGAAAGCAACCTATGGCAGAGGATATCATTGAATTGTCTGCAGAAAAATAATATATCATTGTGCAGAGGAAGGGTAAAGAGAAGGTTGTTGAAAAAACTAAAGTGCAATTGTTAAAGGAGCAGTTAAGAGAAGTCGAGGAAGAAGTGATTGAAAGAAATTTGGAATTATAGGAAGCCAGGCTAGACAGAAATATGTTGGAGGAATTCAAGGAGAAGGTAAATGAGAAAATCAATCACTATGATGAGTCTTTAACCAATGCCAAGAAATTGTTGAAAAGGACACTTCCTCTACGCAGGGTAATGAAACATACAAGAAAGAGGAATATTTGGTTGCAGGGAGAGAGAAAGAAACTTAAAATTCAATTGAAAGAGCTAGAAGAGTAGATGGAGATGATACAGTCAGATCTCAAGAAGAAAGGCTTAAAAATGACAGTCATAAATGAACCTAAAGAGACTGAAGCCCCTACTGCCAAAGGTGAAGCTTCTAAATTTTGAAAAGTGGACAAATTACCTTTTTGATATTTTTTGCATCATTTTGAATCCTCACTTGCAGATCCATAGGCAAATTTTGAAGAAAGAAAGCACAATTTTTAATTTTGCTGCAAATTAGGCAATTTCATAGTGTATCTCAGGCTTGAAGCCTAGAAATCGCTACGAAATTGTTGTAGGTGTATTTTTGTTATAAATTACCGGTGTTTTCATGAAGGATGCAAGTAAAGCTTGGTGTTTAGTTACTTTGAGTTAATAAACAGCCTCAAAACAAAAAAGGGAGAAAACAGGTGGCAGAGGTGGTCAAAGTCAAAGTGCTATATAATTTCGCTACGAACCTTCCTTAAGTCCCATATTTCCGTAGCGAATAAGTTTTTTGAGGATTTTCAAATTTTGATGGTCTATTTGGGATAAGCCAACCATGTGGAAAGCTCAGAGGAAACTAGAGGAATGTTTTGGTGGAAGCATGGTCTTTGAAAAATCTTTTCAGTTCACCATCTCACCATGAAGACACTCATCAACCATCATGACACCACCTCCTAAAAAGTAGTAAGACAAGTCTCCTGACTTGGTGGGAGCAATTATGTTTTGGTCATGGTCAATGCCACTCAGGCACATGACGTTTCTTGATGTAAATATTCAGTCTTAAATTTTTTTGGTGTAATAAATAGGTTATAGAGTCCTATTAGATTTCTAAGTCCTAAAATTAGTAGATGTCAATTTTATCTCCATGTAATTTTCTTATGGTTAGATTAGGTGTCATCAAAGAGACTCGAATGGTCCAGCCTTGTTGGAAGATCCAATGTAAAGATGCATAAACCTATTAATAGGCAGATTATCAAAGATTAGAAGGTTTATTGATGTTTATTTGAGAAATACTATTGTAAAAACTTCTTATTAGTAATATACAGTGGCTATTGTATTTTCTTCACCTGAGATTCATTGATGTTTTCATGAACATTTGTCTTATGTATTATGTTGTTTTTTCTTCAGTACTCTAATGTTTGATTACTTAGAATTCATGGATACCATGCTCTAACTTCCTTCAAACATTAGACTTTTGTGTATCTCTGTATGTTATCTTTTCATCAAAACATCTATATGCCTCAGCTTCTATAAGAAGAGTTCCCATGTCATTGAGTTTCTTTACACTGACTCCATATTCCCAACGGTAGTGATTTCTTCACATCTTTCACGTGCATACAAACACATTTGAAACACTATTTCAAAGTTATCCATCTACTGAACTTCATTTGAATAAAATCATCTTTATCTTTGAGAGAGCCCTCTTAGGCTGAAAAGGATAATTTTCAGCTAGAAGTAGGTTTGAAAGAGTTACTCTAGGTTGACTGATGGAGCAACCCATCTCTACCAACTTAGTGATAACAACAGTCATGTCATCAAACATGCCACAAATATGCATTCTATAGGTCATAACAACATATTTGAGCATAGGGGTCTTACAATTATCTAAGAATCACTAAGAAGCATTGATGACTTATTACATTAGCTTCATTATCATCTATTAGGCCATATATTCATTGTTCATTCAATTTAGAAATCAAAAAATTATGAGAACCATACATTTTCTCTATCATAAAACATATTCATAACCAACATATAAACAACATAAATAATGAGGATACAATAAATGCCACATATGAACCAATACATTTACACATAAAATACCAAGGAAAAGAACTCTTATTAATGAATGCAAAAGCCAACTTGGTATGGGACTGCCACGTTCACCCCGACCATAGATTGGTTGAGCCAAAACTCTCTTCAGCCAATCACCCTCGTAGCATATTCCAATCATGAATGTGGGACTCAAAACCAAACAAATCAACTAGGGCTTCCTGAGGCTAAACCACCTCACCTTCATCAATAGAACCATGATTTACCACAATCCTCACCAGACCACTAGGCCATAAACAAGCATGGATGCCATTGGATTTATCGACCTACACCGTGAGTAATTTTCTTGTCTCCTAGTCTTTAAGCTTTACCACAATCCATAGTCTGATCCAGGGATCACTAGGCCATAATCGAGACACCACCCTGCAGGATTTACCGCATATCCCACCATTCAATGGAAAGGATTTCCTATCATGATCAAGGGATACCACCTCTAGGCTTTACCATATATCCTACCATTCACTGGTCAAGGATTCCTAGGCCCACTGATCAGGTGATCAAATTTTAACTCAAAAATGAAAGTGCCCAAAATTTGTTGCAACCAGCATCAAATCAAATTTCTCATCGTTTATAATCCAACAACATTTTTTTCACCTCAATCGTACATTGGGATCTTAAGTTATAGCCCGTTGATCGTTTTCCCAAAGAGACAAAAAAATGCAAAATTTTGTCTTTTGACTGTGTTTTTTTGGGTTTTTGGAGGGAAAATGGCAGGATGCCACTTAGCATCCCTCCATTGGTTGAAATTCACAGCATTTTCATTGGTATAAATTGGACCAATAGCAAGGAGCTGTTGGAAATACTGAGAGGGGGGGGTGAATCAGTATTCCTTTCAATTAGAGCATTAGTTAATCTTCAATTATTATCAGTGTTTGTACAGTGATAGCAGTAAACAAAAGGAACACAAATTCACACAGTTTTTAAGATGGAAACCCTTTCCAAGACAAAAACCACCTGAATTTTTTTCTAATAATTCTTTAATATTCAACTCCAATTGAAAATAAAGCTCCAACTTCCTAGAATCTAGAAAAAAATTCTTCTCCATCTCCCACTAGATGGATGCTCCAACGCCCAAGATTATTCAGTAGTCAACTGAACGGATGCCCCAACAACTAATGAGCTACAACTCACCCTAGCACCACCCTACCACACTGAATTTTTCACAAGCTTGAACCTATTGGTGACTTCATGCACAAGCCTAGCACCACCCTACCACCCTATAGAAGAATTAAAGAAGAATGGAATCCCGTACCAGGGAAAATGGTCCACTTTGTTGAAGATTGCAACAAGAAACAATGAAGGAGGCACCCTGAAACATCATTCCTGATCCTAGTTGGAAAGTGATCACCTAAACTAGGTGGGGCCCACACAAGTGAGTTTTGTCGCAAAGTCTATTTTTAGACATGTCGATCATATTCTATGAGTTGCAGGATGCTATTTGTGGATGGTTGGTCAAGTTGGAAAAATAGATGGATTTCTATTTTTAGACATATTGGGCGGAATGTATTTTTAGATTGCCAGTCTAAAAATAGAATGACATTATCACTCTAATAATATTTGACCCCTAAATATTATCTTATTCCTTTGGAGACACTCGCCATGTACAGATGTGGTACGATCCGATGTGCTTAACATGCACTATTCCTGAGGGTTAAGTGGAGCCATTACATGGATACTTCAGTTAGAACTCATGTGACAGATTTTGGTGGAGTTATTGAGGTAGTTGATGGAGTTGTGTTCAGTTTAACTGAGTTAAACATAGTTGAGCTAGTTGTATCTAGTCTAACTGATTGATACACTAGTGAGAGTGGTGTGAATTAATTATTAATTAATTCACTAATTATTAACTTATTAATCAACTAAAGAATACATCAGTTAACTACAGTGCATGGATAGTTTCAGTGGAGACCAATGAAGAGGTAGGTGAAAGAGCAGTGTGACTATCAGTTGTGACTATAGTGTTGCATGATTTGCAACACACTGTGGTTGGAGATGCCAATGAATATTGCATGAGCAAGGCTGGGGAAATTCAAACTCATCCATAACTATTCTTCAGCAGGGATTGCGTAGTAGAGGCAGGCTAAAGGCTAGCAAAGATCAGTGCATGGAATTGCAAGATCAGGGCCTGATTAGTGTGTAGCAATTGGAGATTGTATTGAGAGCTTTGTGAGGAGCTTTCTATAATGATTGCTACATGATCTCTATGAAATATAATATACAGATATTTGGGGGTTTTCAACTTTAAGCTTTTCCATAAATTACTGTGTTAATATGTGTGAATTTGTATGGTTTCAATGTGTGCACACAATTGATTTTATTTCCGCAATTAATGATCAATGGTAGAATAGATTTTGTATTGTGCATGAAGTTAAAATAGTGTGTGATCAGGAGAATCTCAGTGAATAATATATCAATTATTCAAATTTATACATGGTATCAGAGCGATGTTGATCATTGGAGCAATTGCAAAGCATTGAAGTGGTTGAGTTTTTTGCTGGTGGAATTCGAAATTTCTACAGTGATTTCTTGGTGTCGAAGTTGAGATGTATTTCAACGGATTGTGATTGGAGTATTCCCTTGAGGGAAGCTTGAATTATATTGCATGGAAGGACAGGATGGAGGTGGTGTTGGATGACAATGGGTTGAAGGAGTTCATAGATGCAGAAATTCCAAAACTTGCTTCTAGCGATGATGTCGCACTTGACACATGGCAAAAGAAGGTAGCAAGGTGTCAAAGGATTCTGTTGGAAGGTGTGAAGGATCACAAGTGTCAAACCTTCATGGTAAAGCTTCTCTATTCTTGATGTGGAAAGCTTTGACATATTTTTTCCAAATCAAGAGCGACCAGAGGAATTTGGCGCTCAAGGATAAACTCAGGAAAATAAAAATGGAGAAGAATGACACTATTCCGGTATACTTGACAAAGTTTTTCCATTTCATGGATAAGATGTGGAGTGTAGGAGTTAGTGTGGATGATGAGGAATTGGTGAGCTTGGCTCTCCTTGGGCTTCCGAAGAGTTGGCATTCCTATCAGGACTTTGTCAATGGTCAGGAGAAACTACCAGGATGGGAGCGACTTTGGTCGAATCTTGTGCAAGAGGAGATAAGGCGGGATACCAGGGATGGATCTTCATCAAATAATGATGATGAAGAGGATTGCACTTTGGCTGCTAAAGTAAGGAAAGGGAAGGGGAAGAAAAATCCTTCTCAATCCAGTGCAGATGGTAAAGAGTGTGACATGTCCAAAGTGAAGTGTTTTCACTATCACAAGCATGGGAATTTCGCCACGCATTGTCCACAGAAGAAGAAGAACAATCAGGCTACTGGAGTTGTAGCTGGTGAGGCTCTTGCCTTGCAATTTGAGCTAGACTTATCATTGATCGCATGCATGGTGTCTAGTGCATTGGGATCGGGGTGGTATTTTGATAGTGGCGCTTCCTTTCACATGACGGGAGATGTGAATCTTTTCAGTGACTTGGTGGAGAAAGATCTCCAGTTGCATGTTGAGTTGGGCGACAATGGATGATACAATGCGACCGACATTGGTACCATAACCTTTCAGAGTGAGTCAGGTAAACTCATTCTCTTACAAGATGTAGTGCATGTTCCAGGTTTAAAGAAGAATTTAATCTCAGTCGCAATGTTAGAGGATAAAGGGTATGATGTTGTCTTTAGTGAAGGAAATTTTTTCCTTCGGCATAAAGCAACAGGACAAGTCAAGAAGGTTGGGATTCAAGCCAAGAATCTCTACAGACTTGAAGTAGATGGGATTTCTACGGAGCTTCCTATTGTTGGGAAGTGCAAGAAAGACATGCAATTGATGCTTGAGAGGGAGCAAGTTTTGCATGCAGATAAGAGTGAACCTCAGGATGTGGAGCAGCCAAAAGATGAGGATCATGGAGTGGGGGAAACCACTCATGTAGAGAAATTTCGTGCCAGATGGGCAAAGAGAGCGCATGCAGCTATACCACCAGGTGAGAGGTGGGGCGACATGCATGAGTAATCCTAAGAGGAGATTTCTAGGAAGGATTCATTGAGATGGTGTGGATCTCATGAATTGAACCTAGCTACGAGGTGCCCACAGAGCAGCAGTAGCATGATCAGTTGGATTGATGTAGGCAGATCAAAGTGACAGTGTCGGATACTGGAGCGCGGATCAGAGTTGACAAAAAGTGCAAAGTGCAGGGGTGCAGAGTTCAACAGCGCAGTGGTTCCTGAAGACATGTGCAGTTGGTACCAGCATAAGTCAAAGACTTTGATGATAGATGCATTATACTAATTGAGTTGTTTGGAGCCTATTCAGTTTCAGAGGAGTTGCAGAGCAGATGCATGGAGTTGCATGGCGCTTGCAAAGGTTGCAGGGTGAATGCATGGAGTTGCATGTCGCATGCAAAGACAGTCCTTTCTTGTTGAGAGGGAGTGTTGAAGATTGCAACAAGAAACATTGAAGGAGGCATCCTGAAACATCATTCCTGATCCTAGTTGGAAAGTGATCACCTAAACTAGGTGGGGGCCACACAGGTGATTTTTGTCACAAAGTCTATTTTTAGACTATGTCTATTTTTAGACATATGGATCATGTTCTATAAGTTGCGGGATGCTATTTGTGGATGGTTGGTCAAGTTGGAAAAAATAGATGGATTTCTATTTTTAGACATATTGGGCGGAATCTATTTTTAGATTGCCAGTCTAAAAATAGATATGTCGAATATTATTAGCTCTTAATAATATTTGGACTCTAAACATTGTCTTATTCTCTTGGAGCACTTCAGTTAAGTGCACAGATGTGGCACAGGAGCTGACAGAAGGAATTACGCTATTCCTGAGGGTTAAGTGGAGCTATTGCATGGATACTCCAGTTAGAACTCATGTGACAGAGTTTGGTGGAGTTGATTGAGGAGTTAATGGAGTTGTGTTCAGTTTAACTAATCTAAACATAGTTGAGCTAGTTGTATTTAGTCTAACTGATTAATACACTAGTGAAGAGTAGTGTGAATTAATTATTAATTAATTCACTAATTATAAACTCATTAATCAACTAAAGAATACATCAGTTAACTTCAGTGCATGGACAGTTTCAGTGGAGACCAGTGAAGAGGTAGGTGAAAGAGCAGTGTGACTATCAGTTGTGACTATACTGGTGCATGAGTTTGCACCACACATTGATGGAGATGCCAATGAAGATTGCATGAGCAAGTTCCTAAATTCACCATCCAGATCTATGCTATTCTTTCATGTGGATTATAAGAGATGGTGCCAAGTGTCAGTAAAGATCTAAGTGTATGTGATTTGCTAGATCGGGCTTGATTAGTGTGTAGCAATTGGAGATTGTACTGCGAGCTTTGTGAGGAGATTTGTATTATGATTGTTACATGATCTCTATGAAATATAATATACAGATAGTTGTATTTTAGCTTTAAGTCTATAAATTACTTGTTCATATGTGTAATTTTATGGTCAATAAAGTAATTGATTTTATTTCCGCAATTAATGATCAATGGTAGGATAGATTCTGTATTGTGCATGAAATTAAAATAGTGTGTGATCAGGAGAATCTCGGTGAATAATATATCAGTTATTCAAATTTCTACACACTTTACAATAATATAGAATGATGTAGAAGAAGAAGACACACTATACCATAACCCCAAATATGACAAAACCACCTAATGATGATCCTAGACCTCTCGACACTGCCTTTTCAACTCTTGGTAGATAGACACTTGTACAATTTTTACAATGATGCATTTACAATAACTTAGTACAATGATACCTTTACAGTGACTATATGCAGTGCTGTCCATTTGAAGTCTTAATTTGATGAACTTTTTGATGTTGTTCTACACCTTGATTGTTGCTCTTTTCATGCTACACTCTACTGCACCTTGCTTTGCTTTTCTGCCCTAGAAATTCTAGTCCTTTGCAGCCCTTGACAACACATAAGCTAGATTTTTCTTGCCTTCTAGGAGCTTGATATTGAATCTGGTGTATCTCTGTTATTTCAGATCCCCAATATGTGATTTTAGGTTATGTAGTATTCCTCTGAGTCTTCTTTCCAATGCCACAGGTCTGACCCAATTTTGATTCTTCAAGGGAGATTTGTGCCCAATCTCTCACAATGACCTAATTATGGACTGGTTCTGTAGAGAAAAAATTTACGGCATGCCACATGTTACTATTTCTTCAGTCGGCTTTGAAATTGATACAAAGAAAACTACAGTCCATGCACTATCTTCTAATTTTTACAGAATTCCAATCTGATACTTAGAGAGAGATTTATGATGATTTTCCCAAGGTCACTTCTTTGAGATGAAGTTCAGGATCCTGCCAAAACACTAACTTCCACAGATCATATCTCTGAAACTATTGCGAACCTTGATCTAAAATTTTTACAGGAGCTTCCTCAAGATTTTGGTTTCGCCTCATAAAAATATCATCTTCTGAACCTTCATAAAAAAAAAATTAGAGTGAAAATTCCACGATGGCATGTTTCAGGTAGCGAAATCCCTACATAAGGAGGATATGAGGATCACAATTTATATCAATGCTTAGTTTGAGAGGGGCTTCAACAAGTGAACATGGGAGGGATTTTAGGAGCTTAAAAATTATTAATTATTTACTTTTCAATGACCCATGCCAGAACCCCATGGGGTTTTAGCCCACTAACTGGGGTTACAAACTTCAAACACGAATATCTCTCAAATCGTGAAGAATTACATGGCGTGCCATATATCAACAAAAAAACCTTGACAAGTAGAAGCCATCAAAAATATTCTTGACCCAGAATATAGTAATTTTGTAGGTCAAAATTACCATGCAAGATCGAGGTAGTCCCTGGTGCTTCTTGGGTTGACATCAATGACAACCAATGATCAACAGGAGCCACGTGGGCCAATGGAAGGCAGCCACATGGCCTCCCCACATTGGTCTAAAAATTATGTTGGATGTCGAATGCACCCCACAGGAATCAAACACGGGACCAGTCAAATACAAACCATAAGCAATATCATTATACTGCAACATGAGTCTTAAAATTCATATGAAGTTTCATGGAGCATTGTTTGGGGTGGGTCGGGGCTAAGCCCCAGCCCTAGTCACCGCGCCCACAAGAAATAAGGGATGGGACCAGGGGTCAGGGATTAGCCCCAGCCCCATATATAGCCAAAAATTTAGTCCATAAACATTAGAGGCAAATTAACTATCCAACAGAAAGCACCTGTGTCAAGTGAAATTTTCACTCTAATAGAGATTTTTGGGGCAGATTTGTAGGACAGTTAGATAAAAGGGGGAATTTGTGGGACAATTAACTATAAAATTCATGAGAGAGCTTGTAGCTCATAACTTTTGGACTTTTTTGCCCAAAATGAACTTAGAAAGAGGTTGCATAGGGATTTTTGGATGTTATTAATCTAATGGTGACCTTTTTTTATTGAATTGAACACATCTACAGAGCCTTTTTGCATGTTGAAGACCAAGGGTGTATGGATCATTCGGGCTTTTGAGCATAACATTTTGATTTTTTATCCAAATTGAGCTCAAAAAGAGGTTTCTTAGGGGTTTTTGGATCCTTTGAATCCAATGGTGACCTCTCTTTTCTATTTTGAGCACATATATATGGCATTTTTGCAGGTTGGAGGCTAAGGGGTGTATGGATCAAGCAGGGTTTGGTAGAAATTCTTGAGGGTGTTGAGCATGAAGAAGACCTTGTAGGGGTTTCCTCACCTTCAGAATTCATTTGCAGTAGATGTAACCATAAGGTTTCATCTCAGGTTTAACTTCTTTCATCATGAAATTTTAATTATGTGCTTCAATGTGGAATTGAAGGGTGCACGTGATGTTTTTAACTCATTTCATTTGAAGTATGTCATCTTTGTAGGAGATGTTTTTGAGTAAATGTTGTTGTGAGAGTTCTCTGTAGGAGAACATTACCTTGCAGGGGTAATATGCACATGTTTATTTGCAAGAAAATTTAATGTAATGCATTGATACTGATATATATGAGTGGTCTAGTCATGTTGACAAGCCCAAAGATGTATCCCATGAGGGGTGAACTCCGTCAACAAACCTTTTTTCTTGCTCTTCTTTATGCCTACATGGATTAAGTGTGTTATGTTCATTATGTTCAGTTGCACATGAATAGTGATTCATGTTGAAGGAACACTAAACAAACATGTTGATTTTGAAGACCCATTTTCATGCTTGCAAAGCGTCTACACGATCCTAAGTTTTTTTATGTGATTCCGAGGAAAAGGAAAGAGAACACCTCCTCCAATTTCAGATCAAGTTGGTATTAGAGCACCAGTTGACCAAGTTTCAAGATGGATAGAAAAAAGAGTCTCCAAGAGCTTGAGGAGCGAAATTTGTCTCTTCGAATGGAGAATATAGAGTTGAGAATGATGTTGGAAAGGGCTAAAGAGGAGAAGAGGCACATGCGCTTTGTATTGTATCAAATGCTTGATGTGTAAGTTGCAGAAAGTTCAACTCCTACACCAACAAGAGAAACCTCCAAGATGAAGCTATTATGTGGTCACAGTTCAAATAGTGGATCTGGACCATATGTGGAAGATGATGCATGTCAATTTTGCAAGCATCTTCAAGAATCACACCATATTCCAATGAATAAAAGTGGATGTCTAGAGTCATCTACAAGTTGGCCATCATCATCATCATCAAATGCTAAGAAGATGAATGGAAAATTTGAGGTAATTATAATTTCCAGTACCACTCCTTCCATATATGTGCATAATAACACTTTTTGCAGCATTCGAGCAACATACCAAAGGCATAGGTATGAGTTTCTCTCCAAGATTTTCTATGAAGGTGGAGGCCTCGGCATAAATGGACAAGGTATTAGAAATTCAATTTTGGTAGAGGAAAGACCAAAATATATTAGAATGGGATATAGTCACAAATATTATGGAGAGTGCTCTAAATGGCCTGAGGTGTATCAAGCATTCGATAAAGAGATGTCACCACCTTGTGACAATTGTCGAAGCTACAACTCTAAAAACATGTATAACTCTCAAGAGTGTTTTTCAAGGCATGGTGGTTTTGAATACTTATGGAATCAATACCTCTGTACATTTTGTGATGCTTTTGACCATTGTTTGGTTGTGTGTGAGCAACATATGATAATGGTTAAGAGAATGGAGCATATTCTAGGCATCAAGCATAATGGTTCTCTTCCACATGAAAGAGCTTCTATGACTACAGACAAGAATGAGTTTTTTTGTGCTCGTTGTAAAGTGCATGGACATGATACTGAACGATGTTGGAAGTTACATCCAAATATTCGTTCAAAAAAAGTTAAATAGATTATGCAACATGATGCAAGGGAAGTAAGAGGTGGGCAAGAAGACTTGCAGCAACCTTGAGCAACCTTCAATACAAGATGGTGCAAGAAGAGAACCCACAAGCCTAGGAGATGCAAGATTGGGTAGACTTATTGTAAAAGTTGTTTTTAAATTTGTGAAAATACTTGTTGTCAATACCTATTTAGGCACTTTTGTAAAGTGAACATTTATTGTCACTATTTTAAACAATTAGATGTTTTTCATTGATGTATGTATTGGCTTGTTATAGTCCACGTGTTCAAGGACTTCTGTGAATTTACAAAAGTGGCATTCAAGTTGTCTACAAGTTTGTAATATGTTCACAAATGAAAGTATTCGATTTGAAACTTGTGTGAATATAGCATTGTTGTAAAGATGACTATTTTTTGTAGAAAAGTCCAAGCATATCATGAAACATTTTGCAGCAATGTACTACTCATGTAGAAATTCAACTTGAAGACGTTAAAGAAAATTTATGTCGTTTCTTATTTCCAAGATGGAGTCAATTTTATCTTCAACAATTTAACTTCAGAGATGAATTGTTTTGGAGCCGTGAAAAGATGAGAGTAAAGAGAATGTTCAGATTCCACTTATCAGTATTTTGTTCCTGCAACAACGATAATAATGATGGCTCAATTCTTAACAGGACATCGGGTCTTCATGAGGATGATAAGTGAAGTGCCTTGATTGGGGATTGAAGGGAAAAAATTAAAAATTTTGTAATTTTGATTGATATTTTACG
The DNA here is from genome assembly GCA_034641835.2 of Pinus albicaulis. Classification (NCBI taxonomy): domain Eukaryota; kingdom Viridiplantae; phylum Streptophyta; class Pinopsida; order Pinales; family Pinaceae; genus Pinus; species Pinus albicaulis. Next base: position 202,272,292 of record CM076574.1, on the reverse strand, counting down.
TTTTTTTGAGCTCCATCCTTTTTATATTGACTAGGGAAGTAAACTTTTGGAGTTCAAAAGTTCCTAGTGGGGAGGTGTGATAAGGTGATCAAATTTTCACTCAAAAATGAAAGTTCCCATAATTTATTACAACTAGAGTCAAATCTAAGTGCTCATAGTTTTGAATCCAACGACATTTGTTTCACCTAAATCTGACACCTGGAGCTCAAGTTATAGCTTGCTGAGAGTTTTCCCAAATAGGCAAAAAAATGGTAAATTTTATGTTTTGACTGTGTTTTTTTGGGTTTTTAGAGGGCCAATGGTAGCCTGCCACTTATCCTCCCTCCATTGGTCGAAATTCATAGCATTTCCATTGGTCTAAATTGGACCAATAGTAGGGAGCCACACGGGCCAACAGGAGGCAGCCATGTGGCCTCCCAACATTAGTCGAGAAATTTTGTTGGAGGCCAAGCGCACCCCACAGGAATCGAACACAAGATCAATTGTATACCAACCACAAGCCTTACTACTATACTGAAACAAGAGTCTTAAAATTCATATGTTGAAAACATTATATGAATTTTCATGGAGCATTTTTTGGGGGTGGGCCAGGGCTAAGCCCCAACCTTGGTCACCGCGCCCACAAGAAATAAGGGGTGGGACCAGGGGCCAAGGCTTAGCCCCAACCCCATATATGGAAAAAAAATTTGGTCCATAGGCGTTAGAGGAAGAATTAAATATCCGAACAAATATACCTATGTTAGGCAAAATTGTAACTTTGTTAGCAATTTTTGGGGCAGATTAGTAGGACAGTTAGCCAGAAGGGTAAAATACATGAGAGAGCTTGTAGCTCATAAATTTTGGATTTTCTGGTCAAAATGAGCTCAAAAAGAGGTTGCATAGGGGTTTTTGGATGCTATGCATCCAATGGTGACCTTTTTTTATTAATTGAGCACATCTACATAGTCTTTTTGCAGGTTGAATACCAAGGGTGTATAGATCAATCAGGGTTTTGAGTATAACATTTTGATATTTTATCCAAATTGAGCTCACAAAGAAGCTGCTTAAGGGGTTTTTGGATGTTATGAATCCAATGATGACCTATATTTTATATTTTGAGCACATATAGATGATAATTTTTTAGGTTGGAAGCTAATGGACCAAACAAGGTTTGGTAGCAATTCTTGAGGGTGTTGAGCATGAAGAAGACCTTGTAGGGGTTTCCTCGCCTTCAGAATTCATTTGTAGTAGTTGTAACCAGTAGGGTTCAACTTAGTTTTAACTTCCTTCATCATTAATTTTTCATTATGTGCTTCAATGTGGAATTCAAGGGTGCACGTCATGTTTTTAACTCATTTCAATTGATTTCATCTTTGTAGGAGATGTTTTTGAGTTTTTGTTGTTATGAGAGTTCTCTGTAGGAGAACATTACCTTGTAGGGGAAATATCCACATGTTTATTTGCAGCAAAATTTTATGTACTTCATTGATACTAAATATATATGAGTGGTATGGTCATGTTGACAGGCCCGGAGATGTAGCCCAGGAGGGGTGAACTCTGTCAACAAACATTTTGTCTTGCTCTTCTTTATGCCTACATGTATTAAGTGTGTTATGTTCATTGTGTTGTGATGCATATGAAGACTAATTCATGTTGAAGGGACACTAAACAAACATGTTTCTTTTGAAGACCCATTTTCATTCTTTCAAAGCATCGACATATTCCTAAGTTTTGTTTTATGTGATTCTGAGGAAGAGGAAAGAGAACACCTCCTCCAATTTCAGAACACCCACTGAGGCACACAATACCTTGCTTTACTGCAACACATAGTTCAGTTCAAGGGTTATTAGGCCAGTGGATTTACCGCAATCCATAGTCTGGTTCATGGATCACTAGGCCATTTTTTCTTTCATTCAGAGATCCACCTCAATCAGTTTTGAATCCATCCAAAAATCCAACTCAACCAAAACATGAGAACCACATCACACCATGGCTATCCACAAATTTCAAGGCAAGGTTGAAGAACACTATCACACCTAGAAAAACCCATGCCAATAACATCAATATAACCAAGAATTCACATGCATAACCATGCATGAAAAATCTAGCAAAGAAATCACACATGCAAATCGATACCGCCAAGTAAACATGTTGTAGCTTCTTGATCCTTCTCTTCCTTACTTGATATTTTCTTCCTCTTTACCTTCTTTTCCTTTCTTGATCCAAAGATGAAATTCTCCAAGAAAACTCTGTGTCCAAGAGTGAGAGAGAGAGAGAGAGAATATAGAGAGAGGTCCAAAACGAAACTGATAAAAGTATGTGAACTGATCCTTAGAAGCCTTTTTATTAATGAGTCCTCTATTTTCTTAATTTTCCATTATTTTCTTTCATTTTCCTCTTCACATGCAACCTGTGACCTTTCACCTTCATTTTCCTCCTCACATCCAACACATGACCTTTCACCGTCCTTTTCTCCTAATTTCCAGTATTTTCATAAATAAATTTCTAAAATTTCCATTTTTCCTTTTCGAAGAATTTTCCATCTCCTTTGCCAATTTTTTAGCCATAATAAACAAAAATGACACCCACACTAGGATTTTTTACCCAACATTCAGCCTGGAATAAGTGTCCAATAACCGTGGTTATTTTTTTGCCTTTATTGAATTTTATAACATGGAATTTTAACAATGGTTGTTACAAGATGCTTCATCAATCACGACATATGTGCATTCAAGAATTTTTTGAAGCCTTTTATTATAGCATTTATATCCCTTGCTTCTAGAAGAGTATCCAAGAAGGATTCCTTCATTAACTCTAGATTCAAACTTTCCAAGTTTATCATCATTTTTCTTTATGTAACATTTTCTTCCAAAAATTATAAAATGTTTAATATTTGTAGGTTTACCAAACCAAGTTCATAAAGAGTTTTATCACTGTATACTCAAACATGCGCTTTGTTAAGTATATTCACGGAAGTATGTGTTTCTTCTCTCCAGAAAGTATGAGGTGTTCCTAACTCATCAAGCATGGCACATGCCATTTGTTGGATTATTTTTTTTATTCTTTCTGCCACTCCATTTTGTTGATGAGTATTAGCTATAGAGAAGTGTCTTTGTATGCCATAATGTTCACAAATTTGAAAAAAAAAAAATGATATAAACTCTCCTCTATCATATCTAAGACATTTTATTTTCAAATATAACTCATTTTCTACCATCACCTTGAATACTTTAAATTTATCAAATGCTTCATCTTTATGTTTTAGTAATATAATCCAACACATTCTTGTATAATAATCAATGAAAAATATGAATTATTTTTCACCACGGGGAGACTTATTTCTCATAGGAACACACAAATCAGTATGAATAAGTTCAAGTGCTTTACTTGAAGTACCTTATTTAACATTAAACTGAACTTTTCTTTTCTTAGAAAATCAACATGATTTTCAAATGTTGTTTTCAAGTGGAGAGTTGTTGGGAAAGTCACAAAATGTTCCCATTCTCCTTGACTTGTATAATTGAGAAAAGACAAGATGTCCCAACCTTTTGTGCCAAAGCCAACTTATTCAGATTTTCTTAAGTAACAATTATCTTAGTTGCCTTCCAAGACATATACATTGCCTATAGTTCTTGTTCCCTTTATTATGATCTTACCTATATTCAAATTCCTTACCACACAATTATTTGATATGAAAAAAACCTCATTCCCTTGGTCACACATTTGACTAACACTTAACAAGTTATGTCTTAATCCATCAAAAAATAAAACATTTCTAGCCTTGACCTTTTTCTTTAACAACATAGCTCCTTTCCCTTTAGGTGGGTGGACCCGCCTATGGTTTTGTGCATGGGTTTGCACATGGTTTTGGGGCATGATGGTTTTCAGCCCGTGCTATTTTGTAGATCTGATCAAGGGAACTATGGTTATGTTCTAATCTAGGGTTAATGGATTGGGGTTTATAAATGCTTTGGCATGTATACATGTGTGTTGTAACTAAACGTAATATAATGAAAAATCAAGTTGGTAGTCCCGATTTGGGATCCAGGGGAAAAATATTTGTGTAAATATGTTTTATGTTTTATGCTCTCACTATTGTTTATTTTCTGTTTTTTAAGAATTTGTTTGCAGATAATTTCAAGGGGATGCCTTTGTTGTTGAGAGGCTTTTTGCTCGGACTTGTGGTAGACCCTGTTCAGTGGGAGATCTGTGGGATTGATTATTGCGGTGAAAGAAGATGGTAAGAAATGGAAATATAGAGATAGAGGAATTTAATGGTCATATTTTTGAGTTGTGGAAGCTCAAGATGGAGGATCTCCTGGTGGATAAAGATCAGTGGATCGCAGTAAATCCGTGTACTAAAACAACGACAGTGTCAGATGAATATTGGGAAAAGTTGGATCGGAAGGCAAAGAGAAAAATACAGTTGTGTATCTCAGATTTGGTATTGTTGAATGTATCTGGGGAAGCTATGGTGAAGAGTTTGTGGGTCAAGTTAGGGAATTTTTACCAATCTAAGTCTCTCGTGAATAAATTGTTCATGCGAAAAAAGTTGTATAACCTCAGGATGAAGGATGGAGACTCAATGAAAGAGCATCTAAATGCCTTCAATACTGTGGTAAGTCAGTTGTCATATGTTGGTATTAAAATCTCAGATGAAGATAAGAACATCATTTTGTTTTGTTCTCTACCAAATTCATGGGACAATTTGGTTATTGCAATAGGTAGCAATACAACTACCTTCAATTTTGATGAAATTGTCTCATCTTTGCTACCAGAGGAAATGATACAGAGAAATATGGATGGCCAGAATGGAGATGCCTTATATGTACGATGAAGGTCCTATAATAGAAAAAAAAAAAATTGAGTGGGAGATCTAAATCTAGAGGGAGATATAAATCCCCAGGAAAGCCTTTAAAGGTGTGCTGGAAATGGGGAAAGGAATGGCACCCTCAAATGAAGGTGGGGATATGTATTTGGTTGCTTCTTCAATTACACATGTACATGAGGCATGGTTGATTGACTCAGGTGCATCCTTTCACTTCACCCCCCATAGGGAGTGGTTCTGCGAGTATTAGAAGTATGACGATGGTGATGTCTTCTTAAGGGATGATAGGAAGGCTAGAATCATCAGACGTGGAAAAGTCAAGCTGAAGCTACAAGTTGGAAGGATTAGAAAACTTCATGGTGTTTTTCATATTCCTGCATTGGCCAAAATCTGATTTTTGTAAGCAAGATGGATGATGGAAGTGTAAAACAATGTTCGAGTAAGATACATGCAAGATGGTTTAGGGAGCACTGGTATTAATGCAGGGAGTTCAGATTGGAAATATGTACAAGCTTCAGGGGAGCATTGTTATTGATGGGTGCAACAATTTTATGGTTCCTGAAAGTGGAGTGGAAAGCCTAGCGGTCTCTAGAGAAAAGGCCATGCTATGGCATCAAAGGCTTGGACATATTGGAGAGAAGGGCCTTCACATACTACACGGTAATCATATGGTAGAAGGTAAGTCTAATTTCTGTCTATATTTAAATTTCTATGAACATTGTGTATATTGGAAGTAGAATCGAGTGAGTTTTCCTTTTGGTGCTAAGAGGGCGAACAAGATATTAGAGCTTGTGCACAGTGATGTGTTTGGACCTGTGTCGGTTCCATCACTGGGAAAGTCTGTGTACTATGTTTCATTCATAGATGAATTCTCAAGGAATACATGGATATATTTATTGAGGAATAAATATGAAGACTTTGACAGATTTAATGAATTTAAGGCTTTGGTGGAAAACAAGACAGAGAAGAAGATAAAGTTGTTGAGGACAGATAATGGTGGAGATTTCTGCAAGAAGGAATTTGAAGAGTTCTATAAGAAGTGTGGTATAGAATGGTAGAAGACTACTCCATACACACCTTAAAAAAATGGAGTTGCAAAAAGAATGAAAAAAAAACTGATGGAAAAGGCAAGAAGCATGCTCAATGGTAATGGGTTAGAATAGGAATTCTGGGCAGAGATAGTGGAGACTACATGTTACCTGCTTAACAGATCACCTTCATCAACGTTGGAGGATAAGACTCCACATGACGTATGGACTAGTAAGAAACCCTCTCTTTCATATCTGAGGGTATTTGGATGTGATGCATATGTACATGTTCCAAAGGAGAAAAGGACCAAGTTGTAAAATAAATCTGAAAGGTGCGCCTTTATAGATATAAGGATGGTTTAAAAGGTTACAAGCTTTAGAACCCAGAAACAAGGAAGGTTGTGTACAGTTGAGATGTGGTGTTTAGAGACGTTAAATATGTTATTAAATATGAATTCCTACCAAAGGAACTTGAGAATATAGAGTTTGAGCTAAGGGAGGAATAATCATACTCTACAACATAACAAGATTGAGAAGAGGAAGAGCCATAAACTCCAGCTATGAGAAGATCAGTTCGGGAAATAAGAAAGCCAGAAAGGTATATTTCATTTTCTTAGTGTTCAAATTTTTCTTTAAATATCACTGATGATGATCCCAGAACAGTCATGGAGGAAGTGGATTCAGAGGATGGAAAACTCTAGAAGGAGGCCATGGTTGATGAAATGGCATCCTTGCACAAAAATAAGGCATGGGATCTAGTGGAGTTGCCAGCTGGAATAAATCCAATCGAGAGAAAATGGGTGTTTAATAAGAAGATGAATGTAGAAGGCAAGGTGGAGAAATACAAAGCTTGATTGGTAGAAACAGGTTATTCCCTGGTGCCGAGAACCGATTTTCGTGATATTCGTTCTCGTGTTTCCAAGGTTACTTCTATTAGATTACTTTTATTTTTTAATGTTGCATTTGATTTTGAGGAAGAATAGATGGATGTGAAGACAAAATTTCTTCACAGGGATCTGGAAGAGGAGATCTACATGAAGCAACCTGAAGGCTTTGTGGTGAAGGGTAAGAAAGAACCGGTATGCAAGTTAAAAAAGTATTTGCATGGGTTGAAACAGTCACCAAGGATGTGGTATCGGAAATTTTATACATATATACAAGGACTTGGCCTCACTAGAAGCAAAGAGGACCATTGTGTGTATTTTAAATTAATTGGTGACCATGTTATTTATTTGGTCTTGTGTGTGGATGATATGTTGCTGGTTGGAAATGACAAAGAAATTATCCAGGATTTGAAGACCCAATTGTTCTCCAAATTTGACATAAAGGATCTTGGTGTTGCAAACTATATTTTGGGCATGGAAATTAAGAGAGATGGGGCAAAGAGGAAGCTCTGGTTAAGCTAGAGGGAGTATGTCGAGGCAATATTGTAGAGGTCTAATATGCAAGATAGTAAATCGGAGAAGGTTCCTATTCCTGTATGTGTAAATCTATCTGCTGAACAGTGTCCCAAGGCACAAGAAGAAGAGGAGGATATGTCTCGTGTTCCATATGCAAGTGCATTGGGTAGTCTAATGTATGCAATGGTCTGTACTAGACTAGACATTTCACATGCAGTGGGAGTATTGAGCAGGCTTATGTAAAAACCAGGGAAGGAGCATTGGACAATAGTGAAGTTGGTTTTCAAATATTTGTGTGGCACTAGTGATTATGGTTTATGCTACCAGGGAAGACCATGATTGGACAAATTTTTGGACATCCATGGTTTTTTTTATGCAGACTGGGCTGGATATCTGGACCAAATAAGATCTACAAGTGGGTATGTGTTTAGCCTATTTGGAGGTGCAGTAAGTTGGATGAGTAAAAGACAGTATGTAGTGCCTCTATGAACTATAGAGGTAGAATACATGGCAAGCACTCATGTAAGCAAGGAACCAATTTGGTTGCAGATATTGTGTTCAAGTATGGGGTTGGTGTAGCGAGCTATAAGGATAGACTGTGATAGGAAAAGTGAAATTTTCTTGGCTAAGAACCCTGCTTATCATTCAAATACAAAGCAAATTGATGTTCAATATCACTTTTTGAGAGATATGGCTGAGGATATAAAGGTGAACACTTTGAAGAATGTGCAGATGCATTGACAAAGTCTGTGAGCACTCATAATTTCTCTTCGTGTGGAAAAATAATGGGTGTTTTAGGGTTGGACTAATGACTAAGCTCTCATGTGGCCCCCTACGGAAACAAAAAAAAAAGTGGGAGAGTGTTGGGTATGTGTTATATTCTTTCCATGATTATTCGCACGTGCGGGGGGGGTCACAGGGGGTGCAACAACCCCCCTTTTCTTTGCATCGAGCGCAATGGGGATGGTATCCCCCTGAACGGGGTTTGGGGCAGCCCCGCCTATGGTTTTGTGCATGGTTTTGCACATGGTTTTGGGGCATGATGGTTTTTGGCCCCTGGTATTTTGTAGATCTGATCAAGGGAACTACAGTTATGTTATAATCCATGGTTAATGGATTGGGGTATATGAATTCTTCGACATGTATGTGTGTGTGTGTGTGTGTGTGTTTGTGTGTGTGTTGTAACACTAAAATGAATATAATGAAAAATCAAGTTGGAAGTCTCGATTTGGGATCTAGGGGGAAAATATTTGTGTATATTTGTTTTATGTTTTATGCTCTCGTTATTGTTTATTTTCTATTTTTTAAGAATTTGTTTGCAGATCATTTTTGTATAGGGTTAAAACCTACAAACTGTATCCAAGACTTGTCTTGATTAGGGGAGATCATTGCACTTTGATGATTTCTTCTTAAGTCTCAGATCATTTAGAAAACTTAAAATTTAGAGCCTTTGTTTTCTCAAGTTCCTTCCTTAGACCCACTATTTCAATTTCTAAGTTTTAACAGTGTCTTTCCTTTTCTATAACTTGTTTCTTTAAAAATTCTTTATCTAATTTAGCTTCTTCTATACAAATTTTTAGCTGAGTTATTTCTTCAACAAGAGTGTTTTCCTTGTACATACATATTTCCTTTTCTTGATTTTTGTTTATAACCCCAAATCTATCAATTTATTCTAGAGCATCCATATAGACATCATCAAATTCATCTACATATTGGCATTCGAATGCCATAATTAACTAATTATATTGATCAGATTCATCATCCTCATTATTAGAATAATATTCAGTATATTCATGAATATAGAAACTTTTCTTGCTATCAAACCTTATTTTAGCATTCCCTTTTGGAGCATTCTTCCCCTTCTCGTGATTTTTTTTATAAGGAAATGTTGGCTTAAGGGGTCCTGACTTAGGTTCATAATTGAGGTTAACCAACAAAACCCTCTTACTACTAGCCCTTTCAGAAATGACCTACTTGCATAAGTCAAAGTCTCGCCCGAAGCAGTATGGGGGGCGTTGGAACTAGGTTTCCGTACCCTGAGAGAGGTTTGAATGATGTGGGTGCGTTAATATCCCAAAAAACCTTAAACAGACCTTTGCAATAGTATCCCTAGCCAGTAAACCCTTTTTCAGACATATTTAGGTCAAATATGTAGAATATATTGCGCAAGTTAACACAAGAAATATAAATCAAGTAATAACCTTTAACACATCATATCATAGCCTTATACCATCAAATCCGTCCAATAAGAATTCACATAAACCCAGACACAGTTGCACAAGAGATATAATTGCAGACAGTACAGGAATCATAAAAAAGATGCACACACATTCATAACATAAACATCAGATGTATATAGAACTCAAATATCTGCAACAATATTCCTTTATTAATTATCAGTTTAGACCCTTCATACAAAACACTTCAACAACCTGCCCACATAGCCAGCGGGGTCTGCACATAGCAGTACTAAGGTCTTTGCACACACAGCCACACTCCACACAAAATATCACCAATTTTCTATATCTAACATTCACATTCAGCCTTATCCAAAAACTGACTTCTTTGACTCGATATAGCCATCTATTTATACTATTAGCATGCACTACTCTATGGTCTGCAAATCATGGTTTGCAGCCCCTTGATCTACCCTTTGACCAATTAAACTTCATGAGGGGTTTTGACCCACCCCAAAACCCCTGCGCATGACTAATCTACTACAAAATATAGAAAACATGGGCAGACTTAGGGGACCCCACTCCAACAAGACTCCAATGCAATCTTGTGACTTTTCTCGAGTCACACTGGTATCAGGTTCTTCATTTTGTTTTGGAGCTCCTCAATGGAAGCTGCAAATGGTACCAAGATACCTACGCTTTGAAATGTTGCAGTCTACACGGTCTCTACCAGTTTTTCTGAAGTCATCCCTTCAATCGCCAAAGTGTACTCCACAACATCTGGTTTAGGTTCCGAACTACTAGATCAAGGTCTTGGGATAGCTTCATGGCCTCATCCACCCATGGATTTATATGATTTGTGACTATTTGCTTCTTGCGGCGGAGCTCCTCCACCTTGTCCTGCAATGCCTGGATGGTTTGAAGGCATGTCATTCTCTGAGCAGGGATGAATGTAGGTAATTCCTCCTTTAATTCATCGAACTCCTGCTCCTTCGCGTGCAGCTCCTGAGTGATTTTCTTGACTAATGGATCTGTATGCACAGAGGTCCATAGTCCCATGTATTTTTCTAGGAGCGTCAAACCTTTCTCTACGTTTTCGGAGATGCTGGCAAATGTTGTCTTTGATTGCACGGCTCGTTGCGCACGCACCTCCGGGGGGGGGCATCTTAGGCTGTAGCTTTGCCTACAATGCAAGAATATGTTGCTCAAAATATGCTTTCATGGACTGAATTTCGGACCTGGAAGCTTTGAGGGCTGCAACCAAGATCTCACTTTTGTCTTGCAGCGCTGCGGAGGCTGGGATAACTGCATCTAGAATCTCACCACATAGCTTGTCAATGAAACTCTCTAGCTCTGCGCGCTGAGCTATGGCTACCTGTTGGGCTGTCTGTGCCTGGGTAGACTCTATCGTCTTTGTTGCTACAATATAATTAGCATCACTGATCTACTGATGTGCACATGCCTCTTGGCTCTGAAGCTCTGCTGATATGAAGATGTGTAGCACATGGAGTTTCCTACTTGGCAGCTTCGCAAGGTCAAAGTCGACCTCGAGGAAGGTTTGGACCTACGCACACAACTCTTCTTGCTCCATTGAAACCGTTGCACCTGGGAAGGGGCATATTCTGCTCCCTGTAGTTGCGATGATCGATGTAGACAGTAGGCTCGCTTACACCAACCTCGCTTGAACCATGTTCACTTGCAATGTACCTTTTTTCAGCTGGAGGACCTGAAACTCGATTGTAAAGCTTCGACCACAGCCTTGTACTGGGTCTCCATTGAATTCCATAGATCCTCTGATGCTGAAGAAACTGCATCGGAAATTTTTTCGAGGTCCTCTTCAGTCAGAGTAAGTTGCGCCTCTACTCTTGCCTTGGACCCTTTCCTCTTCTTTCGCGGTCCTTTAGGTGTTTCTCCTCTGCGCTTGGTGTCACACAGGGAGTCATCACCATCTCCATTGAGGCCATCCAAACCTCTAAGTTTCACCTCCTTGTGGTCACCTCCCAACTCTTGGTCCTGCGCTTTTTCTACATTTGGGTCTTTTTCTGCGTCTGGGTCTTTTTTTGCTTCATCCCCCTTATCTTTTCCACCTGTCTCTGTGCTAAGCTCTATTGTGTCTTTTGGAGATGTATCATTTTGATCTGTGTCTTTCGGAGCTATGTCCTTCCTGGATGTGGACGGCGTAACGGGCTTTATGGAGCCAAGTCCGATCTTCCACGAAATTGGCCATCTTGTGACGACATGGTCAACTTCCACCTCCATGACCATGTAAGGTAAGGTGTACCAATTTGAGTCCATACGCACCTTAATCATGAAATTATGCATGGTTACCTGAAATTATTCAACACACTTGTATTTCTCATGCATTGTCAGCAAGAGTCTTGGTCTGGAATGGATAGCTTGCACCAGCGCACCTTCAAAAAGTACCCATAAAATTTTATTTTCTTCGACTCGCCGAGTGTTTAATGATTCCCATAAGTTTTCATAGCGAACCCCCTCTCATATGCTTGGCTCGATTTCAGGAAGGACTGCATCAGCTAGGATCTCCCGTACCACCAATGCAATCAAAAATAGCAGCCACGAGTAGCAGAACTGCTTCCCCAGCTCCTACGCCTCGCGCACATTCTCCAAAATCTCCTCACATAAAAATAGTGACCAGTTGTACAACTTCCCTTTTTCACATTTCTCCGCCAAGGAAATATCATGCGTAGGGAATGTTTTTGGTCGACACTTCCCCATGGGCTTACATCCGAGGACAAGGGTGTCCATGTGCACTGTTGGGTCAACGATGGTCTGGACTAGAAATCCCCTCTTATCTTGTCATACCTTGTATTTTTTATTTACCTCCATTTCTACCTTCAACTCGTTTCTCTTCCTGAATCCATTCATCGGGTGAGGCCCCTTCTTGGGCAGGTTTGTGATCCGATGGATCAGCACATCATCAATATGAATTTTCCCCTGAATCCATAGCAAGCCCTCATGGACCAAGGCCAAAAATTGGCACACGCAAATGAATGTGATGGGGTACTGCCCGAAATATGGGATCTTTAGCAGATTGAGGACTCCCGCGTTGTGTAGCCCACGTGCCCAGGGCATTGGCTCTAACTTTGGTACAGCATCGTACAACACCCGTTCCAAGAATTTTCTAGTGAAAGCTTTCTGAACGTCACTTCATTTTCGATATCATAATCATCGAACTTTATCTAAGGGATCTTGCTGAACATTTCACCGACCAAAGGGAAATCTTGAGGAATCAAAGGCATTTGCAGATACTCCCACACAGTATCGATTTTTTGTGGCTTGTGCACAGAGGGCTTCCACGAATTAAAATGGGGTGTTCGCTATGAAATGGTTTCTACCAACATTGCTTCTTGCCTAGCAGTCATCGGTCGCTTTGATGATTTACTGATGGGGGAGCACTCCTTGGAATGTTGTTTGGGGGATGTGAAATTCGGTGGAGATGTGTGCAGCTTAGAGGTAGCCCACTAAGACATATTTCCCTTGCCTTTCTCTTTCACCAGAGTGGATACAACTTCTTCCATTTCCAGGACTACTTCTCTGACCTCATTTGAACCCATCTCCATAGAAGCAGTGAGGGGCGCTAAATGTTCCTCTGCATGGTTGGTTGTCACATTATTTCATGGAATATGAACTCGAGGTTACTAATGTTAGAAGGAGATTCGCAGCCAGACATACAAAACTCACAGACAGTAGGATGACAGAGATTACAAAAATCACAGGGCGCCAAATATTCAAATAGTAAAGGAACCAATTGAGACCTTCACCTGCCTTTTTATAAGCCCCCCATGGTAAAAATGGTTGGATTATCATTAATTTCCACCTACCCTCAAGAAAATGATAAAAAATCCTCCAAGATCACCTCATTAAATACGATAAATCCACTCCATCCAACGATAATTTCACTTTTTCACCCAGTTGCACTATTCCAACGGCTAGTTTCCTGACCTGCGCATCACCCGTGTGCTTCTGTTTCACCTGCCTACGCCCTCCCTCTCTACTACGTGCAAACCCTTTGATTCTGATGCTCCAACCATATATTCATTTTGTCAGCACCGGATTGTCTCTATATGGCTTCAGGCGGCTTCCTTTGAAATACTTGGGAAGGTTCCCTCTACGCAACGTGGCCAAGCGCACCGCACCACCATCAGTGATCTCCTACATGATATATCGCCCCAACCAATGCTTTTGAAACTTCCCAGGGTGGGGTGTAAACTGACTATCATATAGGAAAACCAAGTCTTCCTCCTTGAACACCTTTTTCTTGATGTGCCTATCATGCCAGGATTTTTCGCGTGCCTTCTGCACTTGTTTGTGGAAGTTAGCAACAAACTCCTTCTTTTGCTGGAGTGAATATTCCACAGGCGTTGTTCTCATGATTAGAAGATTAATAATATCAGCAAAGTGCTCATTAACCACTTTGATAGCAAAGAGCTGCGCATCGGGTAACCCTTCCTCCAAGCTGGTTGGTTCTTCCCCATTCTCAATTCATGACAGATGATCAGGCCCAGCATTCAGTCTTCCCAGTTTCACAATGATCTCAATAAAATACTCCTAAAAAAGAATCAACCATCGACAGATCTTCCCCCCCAACATAGGCTTATTGACCAGGTATTTTAGAGAAGAACGATCAGTGAACATATTGAAATGACCTCTTAGCATATAGTGTCTATATTTTTGTAGCGCATATACCATGGCCAACTCTTATTTTTCTATAGTTTATTAGTTGCACTCTACACCGGAGAGCTTCCTACTAGAAAAATCTACTGGGTGATCAATGTATCCTTCTCCTAGCTGTGCTAAAATAGCTCCAAGAGTTATACCAGATGCATCCACATGCACATGAAAAACCTTAGACCAGTCTGGGAATATCAAAATAGGGGCAATGACCATTTCCTCATTTAGCAGCTCAAAGCTCTCTTGACATTCGTCATCCTAGAAAAATTATACATCCTTCTTTAGCAACTTCTCCATTGGCGCAGTGATTAGATCATACCCTTTGATAAAAATTTTGTAGTAACTAGTACGTCCTAGGATGTAGTGCAATTCTTTCTCATTGTTAGGAAATTCTAAGTTGATGATAACCATGATCTTGGTTGGGTCTACCATCAATCCTTGCTGACATACTATATGCCCCAGAAAAATCCCAAAAGGTAAGCAGAATATGCACCTCTTCAGGTTGAGAGAAATATGATGCTTCCTACAGGTGTCAAGCATCATGCGTAGGTTCAACACATGTTTCTTTACCAATCCAAATACTTCCCAATCATCAGAATATACCTCCAAGAATTTATGCATGAATTCCTTGAACACTTCCAAGACCATGTGCAAGAAAATTCAGGTGCATTTTTCAATCTGAATGGCATGACAGAGTATTGGAAAGAACCCCATTTAGTATCAAATGTGGTCTTGCTGCAGTGTTCTGGCGCAATTCAGATTTGATGATACCCTTAAAATCCATCAGTAAACGAATATGCTTCTTGTCCTCCTACATTATCCAGGATTTCATCAAAAAATGGAGTATGGAAGGGGTCATGCACACAGGAATCATTCAACTTGAGCAGATTTACACAAATTCTTATTTCTCCTTTGGTATTTTTCTCCTGAACCACCATGGATCTTACCCAATCAGATTTCTCAATTGGTTCAATGATGCCCGCAGCCACCATATTTTCTAAATCCTCCTTTAATTTCTGCTTATATTTGGGTTCAATCAATATGAGTGCTGCTTGACAGGATAGGTGTCTGGTTTCAGCGTGATCTTCATGGCACCCAGGTCCCCCATGATTCCCTTGAGCTCTGAGAATTTTGTAGGATCTTGATACTCTATCAGCAGCTCTATAATCTTTCCTATTGTATCATCATCCCAGTAGTCACCAATCTTGGCCAACTTAGGTTGCTCTTCTATCCCAATGTTGACTTCCTTTAATTTCATAGGTTTAGTCATGTCCACCGTCCTTAATGCAAGTCCTGCAATTGCATGCTCTCCTTCCGATTCTGGGATATTAAAATTCCTTGGGTCATCTTAATTATCCTTGATTGACATATTTATACATTTGATGATGTCTTGCATCTACGCACCCTAGGCCAGTGTAGCGTACTCCCTACAAGGTCGAGATTCATCAAAGACCGAATCATCTATGTCCTGCAGGGCTTCATCCAATTTTTCTAAGCCACCCACAGAGCCAAAGGTTTCCAGGAAATCTTCAGTCATTATATAACAGTCTCGAGTACCTTGGTGTAGCTCAAATTCTAGATAGCAGGTAGTGATTATCGGTCCCAATGAGTGGAAAAAACTATGAACCCATTCATTCCATGTCTTTTCATCGCATGCCTCTATCCACATGGCTAGGTGCTTGCGTGGATCTCCCTGACCATAGAATAATTCAATTGGTGGAGTGGCTAGAGGTTCAAAGTGCATCGCCATCATTCGTCTACATTCATCCCAGTCCTGGAAAGTTCCCTTGTGTGTCTCACACCACCGCGCTGGAGTTGCACACATAGCCAAATCAAGCGCCCAAAACCTTCACTCCTATGGGATATCTCTTTCCAATGCTCCCAAAAATTCTTTGACACAACCAGAACCGTCAAAGTAGGGTAGTTATCTTACCTCAAATGAGATGCACCAGAATTTCTTTATGGTTTTTAGGTAGTGTAGCGTAGAGACATCGTGTAACCGGTTCTACCAATTCTCCATTTCACCATTAGAATTAGAAAAACAGGAGTTATCCTTCTCCCAGTTCAACATTCCATCAGTTGTAGGGTTGATCCAGTCTTCGTCTGACACATTCAGCTTATAGATGGTCAACATCATCACCTTTGGGCACTGGTTCTTTGTATCATTCACCTTCTGTCGGATCCAATGGGACTATCACCTGTGTACCATTATTCTCAAAAATCATACTTATGCACTTTAGATTGATGATGCCTCCCATATCAATGGCCCAATCCAATCCTAGCATCATAGGGTAGGGTTCTGCATCATCCAAAATTTGTATAACCTCAAATTCATCACATACCTTTACTCCAGTGATTTCTACCACAACTTGTGGAAGCCTGCCAAGTGGAATGATCTTTTGTTGATTTCCCATGCGTAGCCAAATGGTGGACCATTCCAAATTTGGCTCTCCCATCTTCTGCTAGGTTTTTTTAGGTAAGACATTTGCATCAAACCCCAGATCCAAGATGACCTAGTCCATCTCATAGTCTCCAATCTACATAGTCATGCGCATCTCCCTACCAATTCTCTTCTTCTGTTTATACACCTTGTTCACAACCTTTGTTTCTGTCTGCAACACCTCTTTTTCTGTGCGGCTATTTATCAGGGCTTGGAGATTATCTACTACCTTCTGATTTCATAGTAGCTTAATGTAGGCTTGTAATAATTTCTTAACTTCATCATCGACTTTGGTTCCATGGGAGTTTTTGAGGTGCATGCTCCTACATCAGAAAAATCCATTCTGGCTTCAATGAAAAAATATTTTTCTTTCTTTAGGTTAAGGCTTTCCTTCCTATGATATGCCTTTATGATCAGTGGTTCTGCGGAAGCCTTCTCCTCATTTCCTCTAGTGGCAATACCATTGCGTGTAATTAAATTTACACTTGGGTTTTCATCGCGTGGTTCAGCCTTAACCCTCTGTATTTTTTGCATTGGCATCTGCTACTTTTCCTGCATATTAGTTATTAAACCAGTACAATATTCAATTACATGATAAAATTACCTACAGTACCTACAGGATTTTCATGCAAGGTTCGAGCAGTCACGAGCATAGTGTCCAACGTCTCCACAGTTTTAACAAATTATTTGTTCTCTCCCTCAACCTGCGCCTCCACCTCTCACCCATCCCCATCCTATTGTTGGGGATCCTCCTCATCTAGAGGGAGACGCTAGTGAAGAGGGGTCGGCCTGAACTCTGTAAATGTTTGCTCTATCGATCATCAGATCATACGTTTTGCATTTGTGCTCATCATGACCCACCGAAGAGCAGAATTTGCACTATTATTGCTTCAGTTCTGGGACATAGGTGCCTAACCGCAGGTAGTGATCTGTATCATGTCGCCCAACTGCCCGATAATTAGTGCACCACAGTGTGGGGGTGCTAGGCTCGGCGACATCCCTCGGACACAGTTGAATCAGTCCCCCAGCCTACATATAATCCAACAACAAGATGATAGAGATTACAAACAATCATAGGGCGCCAAATATTCAAACAACAAAGGAACCAATTGAGACCCGCCCCTACCCTTTTGTAAGCCACCCATGGTAAAAATGGTCTGATTATTATTAATTTCCACTTACCCTCAAGAAAACAGTAAAAAATCCTCCAATATCGCCTCATTAAATGCGAGAAATCTTCTCCATCCCTTCACCCAGTTGCATTGTTCCAACGGCTAGTTTCCTGACCTACGCATCACCCATGTGCTTATGTCACATCTGCTTGTGCCTTCCCTCTCTATTGTGCACAAACCCTTTGATTCGGATGCTCCGGTCATATAGTCATTTGGTCAGCATCGGATTGTCTCTATACGGCTTCAGGCAGTTTCCATTGAAATACCTAGGAAGGTTCTCTCCGCACATCATGGCCAAGCACATCGCACCACCATTAGTGATCTCCTGCATGATATATGGCCCCAACCAATGCTTTCGGAACTTCCCAGGGTGGCGCAAAAATTGAATATCATATAGAAAAACCAAGTCTTCTGCCTTGAACACCTTCTGCCTGATGTGCCTGTCATGCTAGGATTTTTCACGCGCCTTCTGCACTTGCTGGTGGAAGTTAGCAATGAATCGATTTTCTTCTAAGGAAACGAGTTGCGCCAACTGTTCCTCCATAATTTCATGCTTGACCATATTAGTGAAAGCATTGATGTGTAGTCTTGGGACAATATAATCCATTGGCATGATGGCTTCCTGCCCATATACCATCCTGAAAGGTTTTTTTCCCGTTGACTTTTTGCATGTTGTCTTGTAAGCCTATAGCACAGAAGGGATGTGCACGTCCCAATAATCTCGGTTGGCATTACAGATATTTGTGAGTGTGTGCTCCAAAATATTTTTGAAAGCTTCTACTACGCCATTTTCTTATGGGTGATAAGGGGTACTCTTCTTGTGATGGATCTGGAATTCCTTTTTCAAAGCTTCAATTGTTTCGTTAAAAAAATGTGTACCTCTATCACTCATCAAAATCTTCGGGCACCCAAACCTAGTCAAAATTTTCTCAAAGTTGAAGTGCGCAGTAGTATCTACAGTAAAATCCTTAAATTCCTTCACCTCTGCCCACCTGGTCACATAATCAGTTGCAGTAATGAGATACCGTGCTCCAGTCTTCTTTCCAGGAGGATTGATCGGTCCAGCAAAATATATATCCCATTTGCCAAATTCTTGACAAGCCATCTACGATTGCAAGGGAATTTCGTCTCTGCATGAAGGCTTCTAAGTTCACTGACATGCATCACAATCCCAACAGTACGATTTTGTATTACTGTGCAGTGTGGGCCACCATAACCCATCACGTAGCACCTTCTGCGTAGTGGCTTTCCCAGCATAGTGGCCTGCCGCAACTCCTTCATGAGCCTTAGCCAATATAACATTTCTTTCATGTTTCAATACATATCTCCTTAATACTTCATATGCACCTAATTTATAAAATTGACCTCCAATCAGGGTGAAATCAGTTGTGCATGCAACCAAATCCTTCTTTTTTTAGAATGAATATTCCGTAGGTTGTTCCCGTGGTTAGAAGATGAATAATGTCAACAAAGTGCTCATCAACCACCTTGACAGTGAAGAGCTGCGCATCAGGTAACCCTTCCTCCAGACTAGTTGGTTCTTCCCCACTCTCAATTCATGACAGATGATTAGGCTCAACATTCATTCTTACCGGCTTCAAGATGATCTCAAAATCATACTCCTAAAAAAGCAGCAACCATCGGCAGATTTCCCCCCCCGAAAAGGCTTATTGACCAGGTATTTCAGAGTAGAATTATCAGTGAACAACTTGAAATTCCATAGAAGCATATAGTGTCTATATTTTTGCAGCACGTATACCATGGCCAACCCTTCCCTTTCTGTATTTGAGTAGTTTTGCTCTGCGCCGGAGAGCTTCCTACTAGAAAAAGCTACTAGGTGATCAATGTCTCCTTCTCCTGGCTACGCTAAAATAGCTCCAAGTGCTATACCAGATGCATCCACATGCACATGAAAAACCTTATACCAATCTAGAAATATCAAAATAGGGGCAGTGGCCATTTTCTCCTTTAGCAGCTCAAAGCTCTTTTGACATTTGTCATCCCAGAAAAATGCTACATCCTTCTTTAGCATCTTCTCTATTGGCGCAGTGATTAGAGCATATTGTTGGCTTGAGGGGTCCTGACCCAGGTTCATATTTAAGGTTTTCCAACAAACCCCTATACTACTGGCCCTCTCGACAATGACCTACTTTCGCAGGCCAAGGTCTCACCCGAAGTAGTATGGATGGGTGCTAGAACCAGGTTTCCGCACCCTGGGAGAAAGCAGGTAATTAAGGTAGCCTTGTTGAGATCTATCAGGTTCTCACAGTAACAATATTATTACCAAGCCCTTAACATTATAAACATCATGTAACATAAACAAAATTACTATTATTAAGCAGATCTTAGCAACACCTTCGCATCCACGTGTGCGTCAGCAATTATAAACATAATAACACAATCAGAGGTATGCAACTAGTTCAAATAACATGGAGATACTTCAACAAATTTTGTGTTCATTAACATCCAAAACCTAGTTACAAACCCAAGTCACATCCCATGCACACAATCAGTGGGGTCTGCACAAAACAAGACTAAGGATCTTCGTGCACATAGCCAGCAGGAGTCCTTACACAATACTACCCAAACAGATCTCAATAGTTCATACTTAGCATCAATATTTCTTATGCATAGACTCACACTATCTATCTATTTATATCATCTATTTAGGTCTACCCTTTGACCCATTACAATACATTAGGGGCTTTGACCCACCCCAAAGCCCCTACGCTAGACTAATTACTAAAAAAATATATATATCAAAAATGCAGCTAGGGGACCCTGTTCCAATAGGCCCCCAACGCAATCTTGTGACTCGTCCCGAGTCACAGCGGCTTTGGGGTTTGCATCTTTTCCTGGAGCTTCTTGATTTCATCAACCAGAGGGGGAAACACTCCTTTGCTCTATGCAGCAGAATTCTGTGAAATTTCCACCAACTTCTGCGAAGTTTGTCCTTCAGTGGCCGTGGTGACACTCTCCAAGGTTTGATTCAATTGTTTGATAGCAACATCCAAGTCCTGAGATATATTGAGGGCTTCATCGGCCCATGGCTGGAGGTGGTCACTCATAATCTTCTTCTTGTGGTGAAGCCCTTCCAGGTCATATTTGAGCGCATGTTTGGCTCATAGACGTGCCAGGCGTTGAGCTGGGATCATAGTGGGCATTGTAGCCTCCATTTTCTCGAATTCTTCTTCCTTCTGGTGCATTTCTTGAGTAAATTCATGCAGGAGAGGGTCGCACTACACTGTACACCACAACTGCATAGTTGTCTCAAGAAATTCAATGCCCTGAGAAATCGGTGCTATAATGGTATTCGTAGATTTTGTGACCAACACATCTCTCTAGGCGTGTACCTTAGGAGGGGTTTCTAGCTACAACTTAGCTTGCAACGAGGCAATCTGAAGTTCAAATTCGACCCTGACAGTTGATACCTTAGTTCGAGACGCCTTCAAGGCAGTCATCCATCCTTCGACCTTGACCTAGGGCTCAACAGAAGCAGGGATCACTTCTGGCATATCTTTGTATAGTCGATTGATCAGTTGTTCCAAGGTAGCTCGATGTGCGACAATGGTGATATGCGCAGCTTGGATCTAGGCAGCTTCAGCAACGTGGATCACAATAGTCTGTTCGGCCTCGCTGAGGTGTTGCTATGCACGAAGCTCACAGTGCTGCAATTCACAGGTGATGGCGGTAAATATCACGTTTAGCTGCTCGTTGGTCAGTCGACTAACATCAAGGTCAACCGAACATCCCAGAACTTGGTTGCATAGGTCAGCGGATTCCATTGTAAGGGCATCACTTGGGAGCTAGCAGAGTCGGCTATCCACAGTGGTTGTTAGGGACGTAATGGGGCCCTGCTAGCCCAAATTCCATGCTTGATCCTCACTCGCTTGATCTACGCTCGCTTGATTCTGCCTCGCTTGACCTACGCTTGCTTGAAGGGTGTCTGCTTTGAGCCGGAGGGCCTGCAGTTCTGTCTGCAAAACTTCCGTCGCAGAATTGTGTTGTTCTTCCTAAGTATTCCATTGATCAACAGTCGCGATGGTGACCACATCATCAATCTTGTCCATATCATCCTCTGTTAGGGTAACATCCATGTTGGTGCCAGTCTTAGTGGCATTATGCTTCTTTCGATGCCCTTGAGATGATCTGCAGGGCCGTTTTAGACTCTGCAGGACTGACGTACCTGCATTTTCTTCCTCGTTGATGTTCCAGTCCGACAGGGAGTCCGGCTCAAGCTGCATGGTAGTACTTTTGGGGGTTTTCTGTGGTGTGATGGTCGGAATTTCTGGTGCCATTGCTAAGCTAAGTGGAACGGTGGGCTTGGATACTGCATGGTAGCCAGACGTACCTGTTGCATCGAGGGCAGTGGGCGAGGCAGCGACCTTCCATTCCGTCGGCCAAGCATCTATGACTTGCTCAATTTCAGCCTCGGTATTCATATATGGAAGACTATGCCAATTATGTTCCTTATGAGCCTGAATTTTCACATTGTGCATTGTTACCCGAAATGTAGCGATGTGCTTATACTTGTCATAGACATTTAGGGATAGGTGCAGTTGGGAATCAGTGGCTGCAGAGATAGCACCATCATAGAGTAGCCAGAAGGTCTTATTTTCCTCAATCCAAAAGGGGTCCTTGGAATCCCAGAGGTTGGAAAACTGTGCCTCTTCACACATGCCAGGCTCTAGGGGGGAAATATTGCTTCTTCCGGGTTTCCTAGGCAACTAATACAATCAGCAGGATCAGCCATGAATAGTAGAATTCTTTTCCATGCTCCTAAGCCTCAAGCACATTGTCGAGGAATTCTTCTACCAGGTACTAGGACCAGTTAAAGCAAACACCCTTTTCACACCGGCCTGTGACTTGAATTACATGAGCAGGGGTGGTTGCCACCTAACATTTTTGCATCATCTTGCAAGCAAGGATCTAAGTACCCAGGCGTGTGCCGAGGCCATTAAGTGTATCAATCAGGAAGACCCACCTGTTACGATCGACCTTGTACTTGTCCCAAACAATTTTAGCAAGATGATGCTCGATTTCTTGCCTGTGTCATCCTGCGAATTATGCCCATGTATAGGGAGGCCATTAATGTGGTGAATGAGAGCAGCATCTATTGGTATATGGACTTGGAGCCATAATAAGCCATCGTGAATAAGTGCCAAAAATTGGTGAACGACAAGGATGGTGATGTTGTAGCGACCGAAGTGATGAAGGCACAGTAAGTTCAAAATTTCGGCACCAGCTAGTCCCTTGACCCAAACCATTGGCTCTACTTTGGGCACACCATCCTCAATGACTTGTTCCAAGCATAGGTGTGGTGCGAGCAAAGGAAAAGCATCCAAGTTACCCAAGTCATGATCATCAAACATGATGTGGGGGAGGTGGCCAACCATATCCCCCAGCTGAGGCACATCTTTAGGGACCAACGACGTTTAAAGACAGGAATGAACAACATCCACGTTGGGCATACGTGACGTTTTTCTATGTGGCTAAACATAAGGTGGTAACCATATCAGCAGGGTCACTTTTAGACCTTCTGCCATGAGAGCCAGGGGTTCAGAGGGGCGATAGGCGATTTCTTCTTAGGTAATTTCTTATGGGAGCGCCAAATCTGGGGGGAAGTGCGAGGCTTTCCACCCGCCCACTGTGCATGTTTTAATTTTTCTTTTCCTTTCCACGTGGCTAAGGTGGAAACGACTTCCTCTGCTATGGGGGTTACTTCTCGAACTTCATCAGATCCCTCCTCTTCAGATGTCATCTCAGGTGGGGGGCCAATGGGGTTGGTAGCAGGAATCCTAGCTTGGAAGATAAATTCAGCAATGCTACCGTCGGATGGTGTAGTTCCAGTAGTCATGTGGACAACTAGAAGAAAATATATATCAGAGTAATCCAAGTCCAAAAAGCTAGACCAAAATTTGAACCCCGTAGTTTGAACAATCCCCATCTTATAGCCATCCCGAGGGAAAACCAGCTCATAGATCCTTAATTTCCCTTTATCATTATGGAAATGATAAAAAATCCTCGTAATTCACCATATTAATTGCCTGTAACCTGCTCCCTCAAATAGGAAGTGTGGTTCCCCAAGTTCCCATTCCGTTCCAACGACTAGTTTTTCCCACTGCACATCATCCCTGCTCATTCGTTCTTATGCATCGGCCCTGCACGTACCATTTTTGACACAGTTACTCTGGACGTATAGTCATTTGATTGGGATGGAGGAGTCCCGATATGGCTTAAACCAACTTCCGTTAACATATCCTGGCATAAGGTCACCGCGCAATGTAGCTAACTGGACGGCTCCTCCGTTGATGATTTCCTTTACCATATAGAGACCTAACTAGTGCTGGAAAAACTTCCCCAAGTGTTTCGCAAACTAGTTATCATATAGCAAGACCAATTCTCCTTCTGAAAATACCTTATGTCTAATATGTCTATCATGCCATGCTGTTTCCCGAGCCTTCTGAACTTGCTGATGAAATTTAGCAATGAATCGATCTTCCCCCAAGGCGACTAGTTGCGCTAAGCATTCCTCCATGATATCGGGCTCCGCCATGTTCGTAAAGGCCATGATGTGCAAGATAGGAATGATATATTCTATGGGAATAGTGACCTTTTTTCCATAAACCATCCAAAACAATGTTTTCCAGCCAATTTATTGCACGTGGTCTGATTGGCCCAAAGGACTTATAGGATGCACATATTCTAATCTCTTTGATCGACATTACAGATCTTGGTAAGCGCCTGTTCCAGAATTTTATTAAAAGCTTCTACCGTTCCATTTTCCTGTGGGTGATATGGGGTACTTTTTGCATGGTGGATCCGAAACTCCTTAGTCAAAGCTTTTATTGTGTCATTAATGAAATGCGTACCTCTATCACTCATCAAGATCCTCGAACAGCCAAACCTAGTTAGAATGTGTTCGAAAATAAAGTGCGCAGTAGTATCTGCAGTGAAATCCTTCACATCATGTGCTTTTTCCCATCTGGTTACATAATCAATTGTAGTGAGGATGTAGCAGGCACCTCTCTTCTTACCTGGTGGGTTCATGGGCCCAATGAAGTCGATCGCCCATTTATCGAATGCCTGTAGGGCCATCTGTGGTTGTAAGGGCATTTCATCCCTGGGCAATGGTATTCTTGTCCTTTTTCATGTGTCACAGGCTTTAAAATATCCATGAGAGTCGCTATGCAGTGTGGGCCACCACAGCCCAGCTCTTAAGATCTTTTGCGCTGTCGCTTTTCCTGCGTAGTGGCCTCCTGCCACGCCTCCATGGGATTCTGCTAAAATGGTTTGTCTTTCATGCTCCAGTACGTATCTTTGCAGTACCTCATTAGCTCCCAGCTTATACAAGTGGACTGCAATGATGGTAAATTCAGCTATGCGGGTTACCAGCTCTTTTTTTTGTACCGAGTATTATGCAGGTACCTTCCCCATAGTTAAGAATTGAATAATATCGGAAAAGTGCTCATCAACCAACTTAATAGAAAATAGTTGTACATCGGGCAATCCTTCCTCTAGGTTGGTTGGTTCTTCACCACTCTCGATTCGGGACAAGTGGTCTAATCTAGCATTTAATTTCCCCGACTTCACAATTATCTCAAAGCCATATTCTTGAAATAGTAGTAACCATCACCAAATATTCCCCCCCAAAATAGGCTTATTGACGAGGTACTTCAAAGCTGAGAGATCTGTGAACATCTTGAAGTGCCCCCCCAGTAGATAATTTTGGTACTTCTGCAGGGCATATACCATTTCCAACCCCTCGTATTCCATAGTGGAGTAGTTATGCTCCGCGCTAGAGTGTTTTCTACTAGAAAACGCAACTGGGTGGTCAATGTCCCCCTCCCCAGGCTGCGTAAGGACAACTCCTAGGGTGATTCCTGAAGCATCCACATGGACATGGAAAACCTTCATCCAGTCTATAAATATGAGGATAGGTGCAGAAACCATTTTTTCCTTGAGTAGCTCAAAACTCTTTTAACACTCCGCGTCCCAAAAAGACGATACGTCCTTCTTTAGCAGCTTTTCCATGGGTGTCGTGATCAATGTGTACCCTTGAATAAACTTCCTATAGTAGCATGTGTGCCTGAGGATGGAGTGAAGTTGTTTCTCATTTGTGGGGACTGCTAAATTGATGATAACTACAACTTTGGCGAGATCAACCACTAGTCCCTACCAACATACTATATGGCCTAACAAGATCCTGAAAGGCACACAAAATATGCACTTCTTAATATTTATGGAAATTTGGTGCTTTCTACAGGCATCCAACATCATGTGCATGTTCAAGACGTGCTTCTTTACCAATCCAAATACTTTCCAATAATCAAAGTATACTTCCGGGAACTTGTGAATGAACTTCTTGAATATTGCGACCACTACTCATGAAAATATGGCAGGGGAATTTTTGAGCCCAAACATCATGACGGTGTACTGGAAGGATCCACACTCAGTGGTGAAAGTAGTTTTGTTGTGATCTTCAGGTGTAATCCTAATCTGATGGTAGCCCGAAAACCCATTAGTGAATGATTATGCTTCCTACCCTCCCACACTGTCGAGGATTTCATCAGAGAATGGCATATTTTTGGATGAATAAGTCGTTCTTGCAGACAAGACAGACCTCCCAAGTGTCCTACGGACAGCTAGCAACAAACGAACAAAAAAAATTTATTTTCTCTAGATAATATTCGATTCAGAATTAGCTACAACAGGGGTTTTGAAGACCTACCTGTAGTCCATCGCTATTTGTAATAATCTTCTTTCCAGTGGCTTGAAAGAGTCATCTTCAAAGATTTGCAATCACAAACATGGAAAAAATCAATAGCACCTGCATAGGATAAACTAGTTCACGAATTATATATCTATCAAGATGATTAAGGAATTCAAGAAATAAGATAATTAATTAAATAACTCATTGATAAAACATGATAAACAAACTACTTAATTAAAAAACTCATTGAGAAAACGGTATTCATTCGTATTATCTTTAATAAAGAAGAGCCTTACAACCTTGTCCTCCTTGATGTCGTACAGGCCTTCCTAGGGTTTGAAATAGGCATTTCCTTTACTCTGACAAGCTTTGCACTCTCTCAGCTAAAATGCACATGGTTGTGTAATCATTCTCACACAATGATCAATTAAGAGAGTCTGAGCCTATACACCATTTCTCCTCAAGAATTCTCAAAGTCTAACTCTCCAAAAGTCCCCCAAAATTCCCCCTTGAGGCTACACTATGGCTTCAATTTATAGGAAAAGAGAAGAGGTTGCAGCTCCACATAAGAGGGGATAGAATCCTCTTTTGAAGGGATTGAGCTCCATAAACCAAGGGGTAGGCTCCCATAATGGAGGAATGAACATACATGATAGGAGCGAACCTTCGACTGGATAATTGCTTCTAGAAGCTTCCAAATTTGACTGTTGGGCTTCTAAATGTTATTTTCCACCTTCATTTTACCTTTTACAGGGTTTCGCACCGTTAATACACAAATCATGTGGTAGGTACCGCAGTTTTCCTTCACAAAAGGTGTGGTACCGCATGAAATGTTAAGAGAAAGTGCAGTACAAGTGTTTTTAAGACTTTTATGAGCTTTTCTCTCAATTTCAAGGCTTGATTTTAGGAACTCTGATGTTTTAGACATCTAAGGGAGTAATATATGAGTAATTATGAACCCATATAGACACTAAAACGTCATGGTGAAAAATTTCAGTGTAATAGATTGCCCCCTAAATCGCGAAGTCTGAGATAATTCGAAGAGTGAAGTGCGTATCATTTCAAGGATTAGCATATGGACACCCCAGTCGGAACCCTGTAAAAAAATTCAATGCAAAATATATATATATATATATATCATCACTGAGGTAGGAATTCCTATACTCAGATCTAACTAACTTGTTCTAATACGGAAATGATTTTAATATTACATCAATATTGTAGACACAGCATGGACGCAGCCATATGTAATGATATTCTACTACATGATGATTAGTAAAACTCCTTGTAGCCTTGATGGTCGAAACTAGATCCAGGGTCTTGATTTCTGCTTCCCGAACTAGTACAATTCTACCCATGCGATTAAATGTGTTGAAGTCGAACATGGTAGAACCCACTTCATTACCAGTCAATGATGTGAATTGTTAACAAGTGTGAGAGAAACCACTAATAATGACAATGGCTCTCAAGGTACTCAGTACAATCTATGAAATGTGAATAAGTGATCTGAAGTCGAACATTTCACGGAATCGTTCGATCGAAGGTCAATGATGCAACCTGTCGTCGAAGGCGAGAAACCTGCCATTAAGGCATGCAGATTTCAAGGTACTGACGGATTCTAGAGAAACTTCCTAGATGATGAGATGTCGTCGATAGAAATTGATCCGTCATAAGCAAGCTCACGACACGAAACCATAGATCAAGCTTTGAAGAAATTTTTTGCAAGGATTGACTCAAGGATGGTCAACGCGAATGGAGACAAATGTTTGTAGATGAATGGTTTGTTTGACTGTCCTCTTGAACACATAATGACACTGTAGATGGTTTGGTAACAATTTCCCTAAGCTAATACCCAGAAACCAGCTGAAGACCTTCAATGTGGTTTGATTAACTGATAGACAAAGGATTTTCCCAACCCAGGTAGAAGTGTGACAAAAATTGTCGTGTTCAAGAGTGGTATACTTCTTTTAAATCAAAGTCTAACAAATGGATTCATTTTCTCTCTTTTTCCCTCACCATTTCTGGCAAGTACCTCTTTGTTTTTGACAAGCTTGAGGAGGATAACATTTGCTTGTTTATAAGCTCATCCTTCGGATGAGTCCAACTTAGTTTAAAATCAAACCCTAAGAAGGAGTGGTCTGTTCCTGTTTGTAATCGACAAGTCCTTTACTGTTTAAATTTTAACGAGTCCAGTATAGGAGAAACTCGGTGTTTTTCATTTTTAGGGAGTCAAAAGAAAAAACTTAAGAAAACTCCATGGGTGTACTTTTTTGTAAATTTAGTCTCTCGGGCCCAAAAAAGGATAAAATAATGCGGGATAGAACTCTATTGACCATGATTAGTCAATGTATACCTTTTTCGTAAATAGTACATTTCTGTCCGAAAAAGGGGTAAACTTATACTGAAGGGACGACTGTTCATTTCCTTTAACGAGTTCAAATAGTCAAGTACTTGGCAAACTTTTCATGTTTAGAGAGTCTGAAAAGGGCTTAAAAGAGAACTCAAAATTTCACTTTTTCATAAGTTTTAACGAGTTCGAAAAAGGGACAAAAATGTACTCATGATTTTCGCTTTTTCGTAAGTTTTAACGAGTTCGAAAAAGGGATAAAAATGTACTCCTGTGGCCGAATTTCAATTTAATTTATGA
Organism: Pinus albicaulis; assembly: GCA_034641835.2. Classification (NCBI taxonomy): domain Eukaryota; kingdom Viridiplantae; phylum Streptophyta; class Pinopsida; order Pinales; family Pinaceae; genus Pinus; species Pinus albicaulis. The sequence continues at coordinate 202,243,216 of CM076574.1, read as the reverse complement.
GCAGGAAAAGACGGAAAGAACTCGGCATTTTCATGTGTCTTATGAGAATGAAAGATAGCAAAATAATCTCGGGATTTTCATGAGTTTAACGAGTCTTGAAAATAATAACTGAAATCGACTCAAGATAGGTTTCATTTTTACAAAATCTTGAACCAGAGAAAAAATATTCTTTAGATAGGTTTGTTTCAATTTTACACAAGCTTGAAACAAAGGAAAAATCATGCTTGAAAGTGGTTTCATTTTTACACAAGCTTGAAATGTAGAAAATTGTGCTTGAGATAAGTTTCAATGCCCCCTCAGCGTAACCTGCTAGAGTGCATGCCCCCCAAGCTTCATTTCATTCAAATAAGTAGACTACTATTTACTAATAGCTGGATGGAATGAAGGTTCACTTACGAGATCAGATGAAAGAATCGAATTGAATAGGAGAGGATTTGTTTCATTTTTTAACGAGCTTGACACAGGAAAATAACTATGCTCATGGTGACTTGTTTCATTTTTTTACGAGGTTGACACAGTAAAAGGAACTATCCTCATAAACTAATATTTCTAATCTACCTACATAACCTACTGATTCATTTTTTGATTAGGTTGACACAGGAAAAGAGCTGTCCTCATGGATCTGTTTCATTTTTTTAACGAGGTTGACATAGTAAAAGAACTGTCCTCATATCTAATCTCTACAATCTACCTACATAAGCTACTGATTCATTTTTTAATGAGGTTGACACAGGAAAAGAACTATCCTCTGACCAACTGATTCATTTTTTAACGAGGTTGACATAGTAAAAGGAACTTTCCTCACTAGACTTGTTTCATTTTTTAACGAGGTTGACACAGTAAAAGGAACTATCCTCGCTATACTTCTTGATCATGGCTTCCAAATAGAAGAAGAACATGTCAAGGGATGCATCTTGATCATGGCTTCCAAGAGTTCTTCATCAGATGGAAGAACAGTTCTCTGAAAGGAACACATGTCAAGGGACTCAAAAGGGATAATAAAATTGCATTCAAATAATCCGATAGAGTTTCCCATGTCAATTACTGGATCTAAGTCAAAGGAAGTCAAGAAAACAATGAGAGGCTCGCTTGCATCGGTAACTGAAAACATGGGACTGGTTTCCACATAATTAACACGTGGCAGGGTAGATACCACCTTAGTATGAGGAACATTTAGGGGTGTCGGATTATTGGTAGTCGAATCTAGACTAGCGAATGAAAGATGGTCAACAGTCACAATGTTTCCATTGTGAGGGAAAGACATCACACGAAAGAGTGTCGATACGACAGCTTTCATTGCATAGATATAGTCTCGCCCAAGGATTAAATTGAAATCCAAGGGGCCTGGAACTACCATAATATCAATACAGACAGTTTTACCTTCCAAAGTAATAGAAAACTTAGGAAGTATCCCTAAAGGTTCACTAATGGTTCTGTTAAAAGCTTTCAGATTTTGTGTAACAGGCGCAAGCTGAGGGGAACCCAAAGCTTTCCAAGCAGTTGAGGATAAAATACTAACAGAAGCACCTTCATCTACATGTGTGTGGCATGCATTCTTACGACAAGCCTGCACAATTATTTGGAAAGGGATGGAATAAGGATGACGAAGTTCTGTCAGTCTATTCCAATCAAAGGAAAATACCTCAATACTTGGAGGGAGTTCTGTAGAAACAAGTGAAATGCCCCCTGGCGTAGAAGAATCTGATGTAACAAAAATAACTGGAGTGGTATGAAGTTCACTCTCTTCAGGGAGAGTGGGATCGACCAAATGTGAAATCGAATCAACCACTTGATCAACTAACGGATCATCAACCTGAGTGATATGATTTTCACTCTTCAATGGAAGAGTGGGATCCACTGTACTTGGAATTAGATCAACCCCTCCGTCAGTTGACAGTAGGTTGGGATAAAGTTGACGGTAACCAGTTGGAAGTTCTTGTTGTGTAATAGTAAGGTTTACCAACAATTTTGAGGCTTCATCCATGTGAGGGGAAATGTGAGTTTGATGAATCCCTTTGAACTTACAAGGAAACCTAACTTTACCCTTTTTCCTAGGAACCTGACTATCACTGGTTGATGGATCAACAGTAAGTTGATGAGATTTTTCTGACCATACTTCCAAGACATTTGGAATACTAGGACAATTAATAAGGAAGTGGTCACCCTTACAAAGCTTGCAAGGGAATTTGGGTTTACGGTGCATGTTTGAGGTTCCCTCAACATTACTAACACTTACAACCATGGTTAGTTGGTTGACTTCTTTCTTATCTTGCTTCTTCTTCTTCTTCTTCTTCTTCTTCTTCTTCTTCCCTTTCTTCTTCTTCTTAGTCACCTGGTTACTAGCGTCAAGGCTTTTACCAAGCGAAGAGGAAGAAAGGGAGGGATACATATTGGGTGAAGAAGGTAAAGGGTCAACAGAAGGTTGGTGATGTTGAGATGGTGAACTCTGTTGAGGTGAAGCATTCGGTTGAGGTAGAATAATTGGAGTATTCGGGGCCAACGAAGTCGAAAATGACCATATTGGTAAACCTATTGTAAAGCAAGGTAATGACAATGTAGCCATATAAGGAGGACCAACATTTCCAAAGCAAGGAAAAATACTAGGATTCTCATTAAAAGGGATTCCTTGGTTGGTAAATTCCGGAACAGTTCCCATTATATTCAACTTCAGTGAATTTTATTAACAATTTTAAAACTAAAATTAACAATTCACAATTCACACCTAACAATTAAAATTCACAAATCACACCTATGGTCTCTAAAATTAAAAACAAACAAATGAACACGCGCTATCAAATCTAGGAGTCAAACCACACACAAACAGTAGATTCTCGCACTAAAAACACTAGTTGGTGATGAAATCCAACATCGTAGAATTTTAATGCAGAAATGGCGGTTGGAACAATTACCCCGACAACTTTATTAATGAAACAGATCGGTGCAAGTTTCTCCACTATGCCATCTCAAGTGAAGATAACCCTCCAAAGAGTCCAAGTGAGTCTAGTCGACGTCTGCTCCAGGTACAGTGGGATCTTCCCTCCACTGTCACCTTGGGAAAGAATCCTAAATTTTATGGCCACTAAGGTCACCAACAGGAACAAATATACCTGGGGGAACATTCTACGATCCGATACACACGCAAGGGCAGAGTAACAAAGCTCAATCCCCTTGAAGGCTTCTTGACATTATCCAAGGTTTACCGACAAGTGACCCCAGGATCCTCGAAAATGGTCAATATGAGGTTTACCATTGTTAATACGTGTATATTTGTTATCGTTCCCAATGAGGAAGGATTGATTACCTCACTGGTTCAGATATGATCTCATGCTTGACTCCTTTAGGAGGAGCTTCCCAGAGCATACATGCAACAATTGGAATTTTTCCTACCGCAAGATCGACTACTTGTTTGTTTTACTGTCTTGGAGAGTTAACTAAAACCTATTCCAAGACACTAGCCTGAGCTATGTTGGTGGAAAGAGCCCTAAAAATGTAAAAATGACTAGATGAATTTTATTAAGCGCTGTGTTATTTAGGTTGTTATTACTCAAAGGGTAAATGGATATGAAACAAATGGTGTTATGACCCGACCCAAAACTTAATGCAATCAAATATGATAATGTAATCTTTTCAATTCGATGAATCCTAATTAAAGTAGGGAGAGAGTTTCCATTCACTTCCAACAATGAAAAAAATTGATAAATAAGAGAAAATATAACAAATTCTCTAATGCACTAATTTCATCAAGAAAAACTAATGATAATCGATTCCATTTTTTTTCATGTTTTAAAACAAGCATAAAAACATGTAAATTAAAATCAAAGAAAACTGATCTAAATCTATGATGGATTTTTCCAGAGTGTAAACTATGCAGTTGTAATCTATGCACAATTCACATCTAAAGTATGCAAATGTAAGCTATGCAAATTTTTCATTCATATTCTGAAAATGAGAATTCTAATTATGCAAATGTGATATATGCAAGAGAATTCTCAAACACAAGATGATTCTAATGTAATATGAGAACCAATCAAGTGTAAGTAACGAAAATTGGGTGAGATTTCCAAAGATCAAAAAATAAAAACACTCAAAGGCGATTAACACTCAAACACAATTTAGCCCCCCCCACCCTGGCGAATGAGGGGGAAATTTTTTTGCAAAAACAAAAGAAAAAAGATGCAAAATTTTTAAGAGACTGAGAAAAACCTTGAAGTAATGACCAAAGGAAATCAAATTAATAATTTCTCCAAAAAATAAACTCAAAACACCCAATTAACTTAACGGACACTGATGAGATTGTAAGAGTTGCTGAAAGAAATTCACACAAGGCTTTCTGACAGAAAATACAAGTCTGGGTATACACTAAGAATCTAACAAATTGACCCAGAAAAGAGAATTTTAAGGTTTTCTAAAAAATTTCATAGATTCTGCAGGTTTCAGTGTAAACAGGTGCGGTCCCACACAGTTTATACAAGAAAAGAGCGGAGATTCCCGCACTATTTCTAAAAGAAAAGTGTGGATACCAGAAAACTAAAAGAAAAATTAAAAACTCTAAAACATTTGTCAGGGATTCTGCAGGGATAAACTACCCAAGCTAGTATAAACCAATCAAATTTAGAAAAAATCAATTCACAAGTAAAAAATAAAACAAATCAAATTTCAAGATCCATTCCCCAGTGGAGTCACCATTTTGTTGGACAGATAAGTCATTCTTGCGAACAAGACAGACCTCCCAAGTGTCCTACGAACAGCTAGCAACAAAAAAACAAACAAAAACTATTTTCTCTAGATAATATTCAATTAAGGATTAGCTACAACAAGGGTTTTGAAGACCTACTTATAGTCCAGCGCTATTTGTAATAATCTTCTTTCCAATTTCTTGAAAGAGTCGTCTTCAAATATTTGCAATCACAAACATGGAAAAAATCAATAGCACCTGCATAGGATAAACTAGTTCACGAATTATATATCTATCAAGATGATCAAGGAATTCTAGAAATAAGATAATTAATTAAATAACTCATTGATAAAACATGATAAACAATCTACTTAATTAAAAAACTCATTGAGAAAATGGTATTCATTCGTATTATCTTTAATAAAGAAGAGTCGTACAGTCGTGTCCGCCTTGATGTCGTACAGGCCTTCCTGGGGTCCGGAACAAGCGTTTCCTTTACTCTGACAAGATTTTCACTCTCTCAGCTAAAATTCACATGGGTGTGTAATCATTCCCACATAATGATCAGTTAAGAGAGTATGAGTCTATACAGCATTTCTCCTCAAGAATTCTCAAAGTCTAACTCTCCAAAAGTCCCCCTTGAGGTTGCACTATGGATTCAATTTATAGGAAAAGAGAAGAGGTTGTAGCTCCACATAAGAGGTGATAGAATCCTCTTTTGAAGGGATTGAGCTCCATAAACCAAGGGGTAGGCTCCCATAATGGAGGAATGAACATACATGATAGGAGCGAACCTTTGACCGGATAATTGCTTCTAGAAGATTCCAGATTTGACTGTTGGGCTTCTAAATGTTACTTTCCACCTTCATTTTACCTTTTACGGGGTTTCACACCTTTAATACATAAATCGTGTGGTAGGTACCACATTTTTCCTACACAAAAGGTGCGGTACCTTAGGCAATGTTAAGAGAAAGTGCGGTACAAGTGTTTTTAAGACTTTTATGAGCTTTTCTCTCAATTTCAAGGCTTGATTTTAGGAACTCTGATGTTGTAGACTTATAAGGGAGTAATATATGAGTAATGATGAACCCATATAGACACTAAAACATCATGGTGACAAATTTCAGTGTAACACATAGGGAAGGGATCATGTACACAAGCATCATTCAGCTTATGTAGGTCGATGCAGATTCTTATTTCTTCTTTAGTCTTTTTCTCTTGGACCACCATATGGCTTACCCAATCTGACTATTCTACTGGTTCAATGATACTTGTGGCTAGAATTTTGTCGATTACTTCTCTAATTTTCTACTTATACTTGGGGTTCAATCGGTAGGGTCACTGCTTGACAGGGAATGCATCCAGTTTTAAAGTGATTCACATGACCCCCATGTACCCTGTAATACCTTTGAGTTCTAAAAATTTCATAGGAAACAGATCCTAGTACTCCGTGAGAAGTTTCATGACTTTCCCGACGTTATCATCATCCCAGTAATCCCTAATTCTAGCTAGCTTAGGTTGTTCTTATGTTCCAATTTTGACTTCCCTTAGCTTAAGAGGCTTGGTCACAACGACGGTTTGTAGTGGGGGTCCAGCAATTGCTCGTTCACCCTCTGATTCTGGGATAGTGATATTTCGTGGGTCTTCATCACATTCCTCCATTCATAGATTGCAACAGTTAGCAATATCATGCATCTGCATATCCCAAGTTGGTTCCCCATACTCCACACAAGGGTGTGATTCATCAAATACTAGGGCATCTATGTCTTGCAGGGCTTCATCTAATTCCTCAGTTCCACCTATCAACCCAAACGTCCCCACAAAATCATCCCTCATGGTCTCCCAGTGGCGGGTGCACTGATGTAGCTCTGCATCCAAATACCATGTGGTGGGGATTAGTCCCAAGGCATGAATGAACAAGTGGAACCATTCATTCCTAGTCCTTTCGCAACACACCTCCATCCATGTGGACGAGTGCTTGTGCGGGTCCCCTTGGCCACGGAAAGTCTCCATGCGTAGGTGAACTAGGGGTTCAAATCATAGGATCATCATATTACAACATTCCTCCCAATCCTAAAAATTCCCCTTATGAGTTTCCCACCACCGCACAGGGGTCGCACGCATGGCTAGGTTAAGCACCCACATTCTCTATTCCCTTGGGACTTCTACTTTGAATGCTCTAAGGAAATCCTTAATACTACCATAATCGTCAAATTAAGGTAGCTCCCTTTCCTCAGAAGAGATACACCGGAAATTCTCTGTGATCATAAGACACCGTAGCGTAGATATGTCATGAAACCAGTTCTACAAATTTTCCATCTCCCCGTCGGAATTAAAGGGGCATTCACTATATTTCTCCCAGCACAACATGCCATCAGTCATGGGGTTAATCCAATCCTCACCCCAAGTGGTTAGTTTATAGATATGATCAACATCATCTTCTTCTCACATGAGTTCTGTATATCGTTCTCCCTCTGTTGGGTCTAGAGGGACTATTACTTTCGTACCCTCATTCTCAAAACCATGCTCCTTTTCTTCAAGTTGATAATGCCTCCCATGTCTATAGCCTATTCCAATCCTAAGAGCACAGGATAGGGGTCCGCATCCTCTTCAATCTAGATTACTTTAGAATCCACGTATACCTTAACCCCTGCGATATCTACCCTAATATTTGATAGTCTTCCCAATAGTATGATCTTTTGTTGGTTAGCCATGCACAATGGTATAGTATACCATTACAGCTTAGGTTCTTCCATCCTGTGCCATGTCTATTTGGGTAGGACATTCGCATCGGATCCCAGATCTAGGATGACCTAATCCGTTTCATAATCACCAATCTGCACAGTTAGCCACATTTCTCGAACAGTGTGTTTCTTATGCTTGTAAATTTTGTGAACATATTTAACTTTTGATGGGAATTTAGTATTTTCCGTGCAGCTACCTATCAATGCTTGAATATTTTCTACTACCTTCTGGTTGCGTAGCAACTTCATACATGCCTGTAGGAATGGTTTAACTTCTCTGTCTACTTTTAGGTTTGTTGGAGCTTTGGAGGTAGATGCCTTGTCTTTTGTAAATTATTTGCAAGCCTCTAGGAAGGTCTCTTTCTCCTTCTGTAGGTCGAGGCTTTCCTTTTTTATAGCGGCTTTTCGAATGAGGGGTTCAGCCGCAGCTCTTTCCTTAGCTCCTTCCATAGCCATGCCACCGCACGTAATGGCATTAATATTGGGTTCCTTATCACGTGGTTCTTTCTTAACCCTTTGTACATTCTATGTTCGTGTATGTTGTTTCTCCTCCATATTTGCTATCAATACTGGAAAATATTTGATCACATGATCCTTTTTTATAAAATATCTGCAAGATTATCGTGTAGGGTTTAGACAGTCCCTTGCAAAGTTCCCTACTTCTCTACAATTATAGCAGATAAATTGCCCTCTTCCCCAACCTGCGCTTCTGCCTCTCCCCCCTGGCCTCTGGCAGGGGAGCCTCCTCATCGTGAGGGGGATAGTGGTGATGAAGGGTCAGCCTATACCCTATATAGGTTTCCTCAGTCTATCATTAAGTCATATGTCTGGCAGTTGTGTTCCTCATGTCTCACAGATGAGAAGAATCGCAACATTGTTGCTTCAACTCTGGGACATAAGCACTATGACGGGGGTAGTGGTTGGTGTCATGTAGTCTAGATACGCCGTAATCAATGCACCATAATATGGGGGTGCTTGGTCCCGCAGCCTCTTTAGGGTACAATGGGTTGGGCCCCCCAGCCTGCATGTAGTCTACCAGCAGAGGGCACTGATCCTTGGTGTGGCCTGACACCTTGCATCTTATGCACCAAAATTCTAGACTAACTTCTTTTCCTCGACCCTTTCCCAAGTTCTGGATTTCAAGGTGCATTGCCTCCATCTATCCCTAGATCTGCTATACCCAAAACTGGGCATCGTCTCTTGGCACAGCTTCTAGCTTCATGGAAATCTCCAAGGCTTTCTCTCGTGTATCAATCACTTTCTGACCCATAGGCCCGCATAGGTGAGGTAATAGCATGGAAATGAACAATTCCTTGTGTTTTCTATCCTCATACTTAAATTCCCCATCCCTGATAACCTTCTTTAGTCGTTGATCAGCCTCCCATACCGACTCAGTGGGTTCCTATTTAAAGTATTTCAAGTCAACCACCAGTTGAAAGTGGGACTTAGGTTTCTGAAACTGTTGTTTTAAATCATCCTTAATTTCTTGTATTGATGGATCTGCATATTGGCCTACGTACCCCATGAAACAATCCAGGGGCCTTCCTTCAAAGGCGAGGGATATCTACACCCTTTTTACAACATCGCTAGCACCATTATCCGCAGTCCATACTGATTCCGCTACGAACCAAAATCGGTCCATGTCTTTGTCTCCCACAACCTTGAAGGTGGGAAGCTTTATGTGTGTGGCCATATCTTCTTCTGGTAGTGGAAGAGGGGTATGGGAGTTCTTTCCCTTATGCTAATTCAACGATGGTGTAGCCGAAGGACTAGTTCATGCATGCGCAGATGGCTCTCTTAAGGGGCTATAGATGGATCTATCCCCTTCTTGGTTGACTTGGTAGTACTTACCACTTCGTGTTGTACTCTCACCCTGGAATCCTTTGAAGAAAATAAACTCCGCTTCAAAGTAGGATACAAACTGATCGACGGTGAATTCTATTACAAATCCTCCTAGCACACTATCCACCTAATTATATATACTTCGGGTGATTATGTTGTCAGCCTTCTTCAACTGTTGAATAAATTCCTAAGTCCACTATGTAACCTTGTCATCTTTCTAACACATCTAGAATTCTACTAGCCTTGTTAGCCACTCCTGTAGCTCATGTACGAAACTTACAAAGAAAATTTCATATACTTCTGTGAAAATATATTTTTTCTTCCACTTCTCAATTGTTAGCTTCGTACTATGATTCTCTTTTATGGAAAATTGCTGAATCTATTTTTTGAACCAGTCTTGGAGCTCCAATTTCTCAGGTCACCAACGGCCTCATGGCATCACCCGATCTCTCTCTCAAAATGCTCCCGGTCTCAAAAATGGAACCATTTGTTGGCTTGAGGGGTCCTGACCCAGGTTCAGATTTAATGTTTTCCAACAAACCCCTATTGTTGTGCAACCAGCTCCAAAAATAGAAGAAAAGAGATATCAACGCCTTAGAAATGAGCCACTTCGAGGGGGCAACCTCCAATACATTACATAAATGAACAATTCTTGGATGACACAATTTACAAAACCTCCTTTCTATATATAGGAGTCCATGGGGCCATAATGTAATCCTAGTGGGCCACAATGTAATCCTAGACGACCTAACAATAATAATTTAAGGGCACAATAATAACAAAATGGGGGTTACAAGGGTACAATAATAACAACAAGGGGGTTACACTAACAACAATAGGGGACTATACTAGTAATATAGGGACCTAACATGCCCCTCTCCTTCAAAAAAGTGTTGTCCTCAACGCTTGAGTAGCTCTGGGTGCTTATGTATAAAATTCTCATCCTCCCATGTAGAATCTTCTGTGGGTAAGTTCTTCCACTTGATGAGATACTCTGAAATTGATCGATTCCGTAGTTGTCGAATTCTTTTTTCCATGACTGCTTCAGGTTCCAATATGATTTTCCCTTCCTCATCAAGTTCTGGCAATACTGTTTGAACTGGAAGATTTTCACCTATAACCTTCTTTAAGCATGAAACATGGAAAACTGGATGTACTCGCGAAGAAGCAGGAAGCTCCAATTTGTATGCCATAGTACCAATCTTTCGCAACACCTTGTAAGGACCATAGTACTTTGGCGATAATTTATTATCCTTCTTAGCTTGCTTGAGGGACATTTGTTTGTATGGTTGTAGCCGTAAAAATACCCAATCTCCTACATCAAAACTTCTCTCGCTACGATGTTGATCTGCCTGTTGTTTCATTCGATTTGTGCCAAATTCAGGTTATCCTTTAAGAGTTGGAGAACTTCTTGCTGATGCTCGATGTGATCTTCCACTGCTTGAACCTTCGAATTTTCCCTTAAGGATGATGTGATCGATGGTGGATGATATCCATAAAGTGCCATAAATGGGGTCATTTTTGCTGCAGTATGGAAGGAAGTGTTATACCACCATTCAGCGAGAGGTAACCACTTGACCCATTGTGTCTGTTTATCAGATACAAAACAACGAAGATATCCTTCCAAACATTTATTTACTATCTCTGTTTGACCATCAGATTGAGGATGATAAGATGAGCTATGAGCTAATTGAGTACCCAAACAAGAAAAAAACTCCGTCCAAAAATTTCCCGTAAAAATGGGATCTCTGTCGCTCACAATAACCCTTGGGCTTCCATGTAGCTTTTGAATTCTGTCCACAAATGTAGTAGCAACCGTACTTGCTTTAAATGGATGAGATAATGCACAAAAGTGTGCATACTTGGTAAGTCTATCAACTACCACCATGATGACATTCTTTCCTTCAGACTTAGGTAAACCCGTGATAAAATCCATTGAAATCTCCTCCCAACGCTGACTTGGAATGGATAAAGGTTGTAGAAGTCCCGGGGTCTTAATTGTCTCCACTTTATTCTGCTGGCAAACCAAACATCCCGCCACAAACTTTTGAATATCAGATTTAAGGCCATCCCAAAAAAATTCTTTCTTCACCCTGTGGTAAGTTTTTAAAAATCCTGAGTGTCCTCCTAAAGGAGAAGTGTGCAATTCCATAAGAATCTTTTGTTTTAGTTGGGAATTCTTGCAAAGATATAAGCGATCTTTGTACCATAAGGAATCATTTTTCCAACTAAATGTATCAGATGTACTAGGATCTTGCCGCAACTTTTGAATGAGTGTCCATACATCTTTGTCCTTCTTCCATTCATCTCTTGCTTTGGTTATCCAATCTGGCTGGATAATAGAAATGGCACAAAGCAATGCTTCCACCTCTTCATTCTTTCTTGAGAGTGCATCTGCAACAACATTAAGCTTTCCTTTTTTGTAGATTATTTCAAAGTCATAACCCAACATCTTTGTGACCCATTTTTGCTACTCTTCCGAAGATAGTCTTTGTTCCAAAAAGTGTTTAAGACTATCATGATCAGTTTTTACCTTGAAGTGTCTTCCCATTAGGTAAGTTCGCGATTTCTTTAGTGCATGCAGTATTGCTAACATTTCCTTCTCATAAATAGGTTTCTGTAAATACTTTCCTTTGATTGGACGACTTTCAAAAGCAATGGGTCTTCCTTCCTGCATTAAAACTGCACCAATTCCATTTCCTGAGGCATCACATTCCACAATAAAGGTTTTTGTGAAGTCTCGCGTAGCTAAGACCGGTGCTAGGCACATTGCCTCTTTAAGATGTTCAAAGGCCTTAGTTGCTTCAGGAGTCCATGAAAATGCATCTTTCTTCAATAATGTTGTTAGAGGTGCTGCTATTCTCCCATAATTCTTAACAAACTTGTGATAATAGCCTGTTAACCCGAGAAATCCTCGCAACTACTTTACTGTCTTGGGGACTTTCCATTCCTTAATGGATTTAATTTTGTTAGGGTATACTTTAACACCCTCGTGAGATATAATATGACCCAGATATTCCACCTCTTGTTCTCCAAAGAAACATTTGGATGTTTTTGCATATAATTGTTTCTCCTGCAATAGTTTGAGCACCCTGTCAACATGTTGAACATGATCCTTCCAAGACCTGCTGTAGATTAGTATATCATCAAAAAATACTAGCACAAATTTTCTAAGGAAGGGTTTGAAATGGAATTCATCAACCCTTGAAATGTAGAAGGTGCATTGGTAAGGCCAAAAGGCATGACCAAAAATTCATAATGACCCTCATGAGTTCGAAATGTTGTTTTTGGAATATATTTAGTCTTCATTCTAATTTGATGATATCCTGAACGAAGATTCAACTTGGTAAAATAAATTGCTCCATGTAATTCATCCAATAATTCATCAATCACAGGAATGGGAAATTTATTTTTAATGGTGAGCTTATTGAGCTCCCTATAATCCAGACACATTCGCCATGATCCATCCTTCTTGTGTACCAATACTACAGGAGCAGAGAAAGAACTTTGACTAGGTTGAATTATACCCGCCTCTAACATTTCTGCAATCATACGTTCAATTTCACTCTTTTTGAAGTAAGGATATCTATAAGGCCTGATGTTTGGAGGAACACTTCCTGGAATCAAATGAATAGCATGATCATGATCATGAATAGGTGGGAGTCCTTTGGGAGTTTCAAACACTTTGGAATGATTGTCCAAGACTTGTTGGAGATCTACAGAAATAGATGATTTTGATGTCGGAACTTCTAGTGAGCATAATTGTGCAATTACGCCTCGTTGTTCTTTCTTTAGAAGCTTTGTCATGACATTAGAGCTTATTATCCTTCATGGCTTCCCTTCAATACCCCGTAATTCGACTTCCTTTCCTTCTGAAAAAAATTTCAAGAAAAGTTCTTGAAAATTAAAAGCTACCGTCCCCAAAGATTGTAACCATTGTACTCCTAGTACAACATCAACACCTCCCATAGGAATGGAAAGAATTGTACTAGTCAATACATATTCCCCCATGGTTAGCTTGATATTATGGTATTTTCCAAAGCAATTTATAGTTCCTCCATTTGCAACCATCACTTGAAATTCTGGTGCTGGGTATAGGAAACAATTAAATTCCTTGGCTACCTTACAATGAATAAAATTATGGGTGCTACCTGAATCAATCAACACTATTACCTTTTTCTTCTTGATTTGTCCTTGTATCTTGAGAGTTTGAGGAGTGGTAATTCCCGCCAGTGCATTACACGATATGGTCGGATTCATTTCTTCCTCTTCTAGGGTTGGTTCCTGGTGTATATCCTCTTCTTGTTCATTTTCTTTTTCCTCTTCACAATCTATGTAAAATAATTTCTTCTCAGCACACTTATGACCTTTAGTGTATTTGCTATCACAACTGTAGCAAAGCCCTTTTTCTCTTTTTTCTTCCAATTTTTGTGGTGTCAACCTTGTAGGTTGTGGAAATCTAGACGTAGCCACACTTCCTTCTTTATAGAATTGAGTGGTAGGCTTCCTTGTTGCCATAATTTTACATTCAACTTTTCTTGCCAACCTGAATGCCTTCTCCAATGAATCAGGTTCTAGAACGCGAACTTCATGTTGAATTTTATCCTTTAAAGTGCCTATGAAGAGATCAATCCTGTGTTCCTCTGGAATATCAGTTACCCTTATATTCAATTTTTGGAAGTCCTCAATGTGCTGGCCCACTAAACCCTTTTGTTTGAGATTTATCAATTGGCTAAAGAAGGTGTTGCTCTTTGTATCCTCATAATGTGCTATCATTTCCTCCGTAAAAATCGACCAAGTGACAATTTTTTTATGGGAGCAAAGCCATCGATACCATACAAATGTATTTTGTTCTAAATGTAAAGTTGCAATGCGTACCTTTTGTGTGTTTTGCACGTTATGGAGATCAAAATATTGCTCCATCCGTAGTATCCATGTTACAGGATCCTTTCCATAAAACTTCCTCATATCCATCTTTGGAATATGGTGGTTCTTCCCGCCAACATTAGAGTTTATGAAATCACAATTAACATTTATTTTGTTCTCATCATGAGGTTCTTCTACTATCTTTTCACCATTAGGAAACCTTTCTTGTATCAACCTTGTCAAACCTTCCATGTTTTCTTTTAGAAAATTCCTCATGTTTTCCATTTTCTCATCGATCTTAGCTTCCATGTCATCCATCTTAGATTCCATGCCAGCCTCCATGCCATCCATCTTGGCTTCCACGCCATCCATCTTAGCTTCCATGCCTTTCTTCAAACCGTCCATCTTCACTTCCACGCCATCCATCTTAGCTTCCATGCCTTTCTTCAAACCGTCCATCTTCACTTCCACGCCTTTCTTCAAAACTTCCATTTCATTTTTTGTTGCTCTTTGCGAGAGTGAAATTTGTTGCACTTACTCTTGTAATTTTGATAGATCATGTTGAAATTCTTCATCTTCATGAGTCATGGTAGAGCCTTCTGAAGGCTTAATGGGTGTTGAATTCTTTTTAGGCACCATTTTAGAATCCAATATTGATACCTATTCTACAATATTCCCTTGGAATCAATTCAACTTGATTCTTCAAACAAGACTTATGCAATTCGGAAAAAAAATACACACCTTTTACTTGCTTTGAGGAGCTCTATATTGAAATTGAATTATCTCTATAATTGAAAATCTTCAATATTTGAAATTCATCCCTGTAGTAGCCCTCTGAAGCTTCTTTCAAATTCCACAGGTCTGATCTAATTTGGATTCCCCAAGACAAAGTTGTGTCCAATCTCCCGCAATGACCTAATTTTGGACTGGTTCAGTAGAGCACACTTGTAGGACTTGCCACGTGTCACTGTTTCATCCTTTGTCTATGAAATTGATAGCCAAGAAAATGCAGTCCGTTTACTTGCAAATAATTTTTACGGCACTCAAATCCACTACCCAGAGAGAGAGTTATTGAACTTTTCCCACGATCACCTCTTTGAGATGAAATTCAGGAGCCTGAAAAAGCACTACCTTCCACAGATCATATCTCCAAAAATATTGCGAACCAAGCTCTGAAATTTTTTTACGAATATCCTCAAGATTTCAGCTTCGTACCATATGAATTTCAGATTCTGAACCTTTGTAGAAAAAAATTTATAGCAAAAATTCCACGATGACCTTTTTAGGAGCTTGAAAAACGACCTAACTTCCATAGATGATATCTCCGAAAATATTGCGAACCAAGCTCTAAAATTTTTAGAAAATCTTCCTTAGGATTTCAGCTTCGCACCCTAAAACTTTCAGCTTTTGAAACTTCGTATAAAAAAAGTTATAGCAAAAATTCCACGATGACCTGTTTGGAGCAGAGAAACCAAATGTTGTGCAACCAGCTCCAAAAAATAGAAGAAAAGGGATATCAACGCCTTAGAAATGAGCCACTTCGAGGGGGAAACCTCCAATACATTACATAAATGAAAAATTCTTGGATGATACAATTTACAAATCATCCTTTCTATATATAGGAGTCCATGGGGCCATAATGTAATCCTAATGGGCCACAATGTAATCCTAGCCGACCTAACAATAATAATTTAAGGGCACAATAATAACAAAATGGAGGTTACAAGGGTACAATAATAACAACAAGGGGATTACACTAACAACAATGGGGGACTATACTAGTAATATAGGGACCTAACACCTATACTATTGGCCCTCTTGGCAATGACCTACTTTCACAGGCCAAGGTCTCACCCGAAGTAGTATGGGTGGTTGCTAGAACCAAGTTTCCGCACCTTGGGAGAAAGCGGGTAATTAAGGCATTCTTGTTGAGATCTATTAGGTTTGCATAGAAAAAAGCTTATTACCAAGCCCTTAACATTATAAACGGCATGTAACATAAACAATGTTACTATTATTAAGTAGATCTTAGCAACACCTTCGCATCCATGTGCACATCAACAATTATCATCACAGAATAACACAATCAGAGGTACGCAGCTATTTCAGATAACATGGAGATACTTCAACAAATTATGTGTTCATTAACATCCAAAACCTAGTTACAAACCCAAGTCACAGCCCGCGCACATAGCCAGCGGGATCCGCACACAGCAAGACTAAGGATATCCTCGCACATAGCCAACAGGATTCCTTACCAAATACTACCCAAAACAGATCTCAAGAGTTCATACTTAGCATCAATCTTTCTTAAGCTTAGACTCAAACTATCTATCTATTTATATCATCATAGCCTACGCTATCCTGTGGTCCACAAACCATGGTTTGCGAACTCTAGGTCTACCCTTTGACCCATTACAATACATTGGGGGCTTTAAACCGCCCCAAAGCCCCTGCACTATGCTAATTACTACAAAAAATATATATATAAAAAATGCAGCTAGGGGACCCTGTTCCAACATATACCCTTTGATAAACTTTTTGTAGTAACCAGTGTGTCCTAGGATGGAGCGCAGTTGTTTCTCATTGGTAGGAACTTCTAAGTTGATGATAACCGTGATATTGGTTGGGTCTACTATCAATCCTTGTTGACATACTATATGCCCCAGCAAAATCCCAAAAGGTACACAGAATATGCACTTCTTCAGGTTGAGAGAAATCTAGTGCTTCCTATAGGTGTCAAACATCATGCACAGGTTTGACACATGTTTCTTTACCAATCCAAATACTGTCCAATCATCAAAATAAATCTCCAAGAATTTATGCATGAATTCCTTGAACACATCCAAGACCATGCGCAAGAAAATTGTAGGTGCATATTTCAATCCGAATGGCATGACAGTGTATTGGAAAGAACCCTATTCAGTAGCGAAGGTGGTCTTGTTGTGGTCTTCTAGCGCAATTTGAATTTGATGATACCATTAAAATCCATGAGTAAATGAATATGCTTCTTGTCCTCCTACATTATCCAAGATTTCATCAGAAAACGAAGTAGGGAAGGGGTCATGCACACAGGCATCATTCAACTTGTGAATATCTACACAAATCCTTATTTCTCCTTTGGTGTTTTTCTACTAAACCATAATGGTGCTTACCCAATCATATTGCTCGACCGATTCAATGATGCCTGCAGCCACCATATTTTCTAACTCCTTTACTTTCTGCTTATATTTGGGATTCAATCGATATGGGCGCTGCTTGATAGGGTGTTTGTCTGGTTTCAGCAGGATCTTCATGACACACGGGTCCCCCATGATTCCCTTGAGCTCTAAGAACTTTTAGGAAATAGATCTTGATACTCTGTCAGTAGCTATGGAATCATTCCTACTGTATCATCATCCCGGTAGTCCCCAATCTTGGCCAACTTGGGCTGCTCTTCTGTCCCAATGTTGACTTCCTTTAATTTCATAGGTTTAGTCACGTCCACCGTCCTTAATGCAATTCTTGCAACTGTGCGCTCTCCTTCCGATTCTAGGATATTAACATTCCTTGGGTCATCTTCATAATCCTCGATCGACAAATTTCTACAGTTGATGATATCTTCAATCTGCGAATCCCATGCTAGTGCAGTGCTCTCCCTACGAGGTTGAGATTCATCAAAGACCAGAGCATCTATGTCATGCAGGGCTTCATCCAATTTTTCTGAGCCACCCACAAAGCCAAAAGTTGCGAGGAAATTTTTAGTCATTGTATACCAGTCTCGAGTACCTCGGTGTAGCTCAACTTCTAGATACCAGGTAGTAGGTACTGGTCCCAATGAGTGGAAAAACCTATGAACCCATTCATTCCATGTCTTTTCATCCCATACCTCCATCAATCATTTGTCTACATTCCTCCCAGTCCTAAAAATTTCCCTTGTGGATCTCCCACCACCATGCTGGAGTTGCACGCATAGCCAAATCAAGTGCCCAGAACCTTCGCTCCTCTGGGACATCTTTTTCCAACGCTTTCAAAAATTATTTGACACTACCATAACCATCACGTTAGGGTAGTTATCTTACCTAAAAGGATATGCATCATAATTTATTTGTGACTTTTAGGCAGAGCAGTGCAGAGACATCGTGTAACCAGTTCTGGCAATTCTCCATTTCACCATCATAATAAAAAAAATAGGAGTTATCATTCTCCTAGTTCAACATGATATCAGTTGTAGGGTTGATCCAGTCTTTCTCCCACACAGTCAGCTTATATATATGGTCAACATCATCCCCTTCACATAATATTTCTGTGTATCGTTCGCCTTATTTCAGATCCAATGGGACTATCACATGTGTACCATTATTCTCAAAAACCATACTTCTACGCTTCAGATTGATGATGCCTCCTATATCAATGGCCCAATCCAATCCTAACAACGCAAGGTAGGGATTTGAATCATCCACAATTTGTATAACCTCAAATTCAGCACATACCTTTACTCCAGCGATGTTTACCACAACTTGCGAAAGCATGCCAAGTGGAATGATATTTTGTTGATTGGCCACGCGTAGCTGAATGGTGGACCATTCCAACTTTGGCTCTCCCATCTTATTCCAGGTTTGTTTAGGTAAGAAATTTGCATCAAACCCCAGATCCAAGATGACTTGGTCCATCCCATAGTCTCCAATTTTCACAGTCATATTTATCTCCCTACCAATTCTCTTCTTCTATTTATACACCTTGTCCAGAGCCTTGGTTTCTATGCACGACACCTCTTTTTCTGCACAGTTGTTTATGATGGCCTAGAGATTATCTAATGCCTTCTGATTACATAGTAGCTTAATGCAAGTTTGTAATAATGGCTTAACTTCATCATCAGATTTTGGTTCCATGGGAGTTCTTGAGGTGGATGCTCCTGCATCAGCAAAACCCTCTCTGGCTTCAATAAAAATATTTTTTTCTTTCTACAGGTTGAGGCTTTCCTTCTTGTCATATTCCTTTCTGATCAATATTTCTGTAGCAGCCTTCTCCTCATTTTCTCTAGTGGCAATATCGCTGCATGTAATTACATTTAAAATTGGGCCATCGTCGCGTGGTTCAGACTTAACCCTCTTTATGTTTTGCGTTGGCGTCTACTGCTTTTCCTACATTTTAGCTATTAACACATGACAATATTCAATTACAGGATCAAATTTCCTACAGTACTTGTAGGATTTTCATGCAGGATTTGGGAAATCACGTGCATAGTGTCCAGCATCTCCATAGTTGTAACAAATTAGTTTCACTTTCCCTTAACTTGTGCCTCTACCTCTCCCCCCTCCTTTTCCTCTTGCTGGGGATCCTCCTCATCTGGAGGAAGA
This sequence comes from Pinus albicaulis, assembly GCA_034641835.2. Taxonomy (NCBI): domain Eukaryota; kingdom Viridiplantae; phylum Streptophyta; class Pinopsida; order Pinales; family Pinaceae; genus Pinus; species Pinus albicaulis. The sequence continues at coordinate 202,223,750 of CM076574.1, read as the reverse complement.
TGCTGGTGACGAAGGGTCGACCTGCACTCTGTAAATGTTTGCTCTGTCGATCATCTGGTTGTACATTCGGCAGTTGTTCTCATCATGACCCACCGAAGAGCAGAATATTCACCATTGTTTCTTCAGTTCTGAGACATAGGCACTTAATCATGGGCAGTGGTTTGTATCATGCTACCCATCCACCTAACAATCGGTGCACCACAGTGTGGGGGTACTAGTCCTAGTGACATCCCTCGGGTGTAGTGGATTCAGTCCCCCAGCCTGCATATAATCCAACAGCAGAGCGCACTGATCTTTGGTGTGGCCAGATACCCTGCAGTGTATGCACCAGACATCTGTGCTAGTTTCTTTACCCTGGTCTCTTCGTAAATTCTGAATTTCTAAGTGCATAGCTTCTAATTGGATCCAAATCTCCAGCACTCCAAATTAAGCATCGTCCCTCGATGCAACTTCTAACTTCATAGAAATTTCCAGGTCTTCTTCCTATGATTCAATCTTCTACTAACCCGTGGGCCCACACATATGTAGCAATAGCATGGTGATGAACCATTCCTTATGTTGCTTGTCATTGTAATAAAATCCTTTGTTGTTGATGAATTTATTTAATCATTGGTCAGCTTCCCAAACTTATTTTGTAGGCCCTTGCTTAATATATTTCAGTTCCACTACACATTGAGAATAATATTTTGTCTTTCAGAACTGCTACTTCAGGGCAACCTTGATATCCTGAACCGTGGGATCCACATGTTGAGAAAGGTATCCCATAAACCAATATAAAGCATGACCTTCAAAGGTCATAGCCATTTGTGCTCTCTTAGTAGCATTAGTAGTGACATTCTATGCAGTCCACAAGGCATTCACCACAAACAAAAATTGGTACATATCCTCATCCCCCACACCCTTAAAGGTGGGTAACTTCATTTGCGCAGCCATATCATCTGCAGGTAGGGGTGGTGGTGGGGTAGGATGATTCTTACCTTTGCCCGAATTTGAGGGTGGTGTGGCAGGAGGGATAGTTTCAACGTGTGCAGCTCCGCTTCTGTTTAGATCAGGGGAGTTGCTCAGAGGAATGTATACAAATCTATCCTCTTTTTTATTGACCCAATAGTATTTACCACCGCATGTAGTCCTTTTGCTCTGATTATGGATCATTCACTCAATGTGGTTGCACAAAATACCCTTTTCACACAATATCATCTTAATCAGTAGAGGCAAAGTTTGTAATAACTTGCCCCTAAATCCCTTGAAAAATCTCCTTTCATCTTCAGAGTAGGACACAAACTGATTGACTGCAAACTCTATTACAAACCTGTCCAAGTTGTTGTCAACCTAGTGATCTATATTTCGAGTAATGGAATTATCAGTCTTCTCCAACTGTTGGATCAATTCAAGGGTCCACTGTGCAACCTGATTGTCCTTCCAAAAGGTTTGGAATTATACTAATCTTGCCAACCACTCCTACATCTCATGTGCAAATGTTACGAAGAATATCTCGTGCACCTCAGTGAAAATATACTTATTCTTCAACAAACATATTCTTACTTCCATTTTCTTTTAGGGAAAATTCCTGAATCTATTTTTCAAACCAGTCCTCAAGTTCAAGATTTAATGGCTGCCAATGACCTCAAGGAATCACGCAACCTCTCTCAAAATGCTCCTATTCCTGGCAACAGAACCATTTTTTGGCTTGAGGGGTCCTGACCCAGGTTCAGAATTGAGGTTAACCATCAAAACCCTCTTACTAATTTCCCTTTTGGCAATGACCTACTTGCGCAAGTCAAAGTCTCACCAGAAGTAGTATGGGGGGTGTTGGAACCAGGTTTTCGCAACCTGAGAAAGGTTTGAATGATGTGGGTGCCTTAATATCCCAAACAAACTTAAATAGACCTTCACAACAATAGCCCTAACCAGTAAACCCTTTTAATATAGATTTAGGTCAAATATGCATTATATCTTGCGCAAGTTAACATAGAAATCATAAATCAAGTAATAACCTTTAACACATCATATCAGATCCTTATACCATTAGATCCATCCAACAAGCATTCACATAAACCCAAACACAGATGCGCAAGAGATCTAATTGCAGACAGTATAGAAATCAGAAATAAGATGCAGACACATTCATAACATAAACATCAAATGCATATAGAACTAAGATATCTACAACAATATTACTTTATTACTTATTAGTTCAGATCCTTCATACAAAACACTTCAACAACCCACGCACATAGCCAGTAGGGTTCGCACACAGCAAGACTAATGTCTTTGCGCACACAGCCAGCAAGAGCCTTTTTACCCAGACACTCCACAGAAAATATCACCAAGTTTCCATATCTAACATTCACATTCAGACTTATCCAAAAACTGACTTCTTTAGACTCAATCTATCCATCTACTTATACTTTTAGCCTGTGCTACTCTATGGTTCGAAAACTATGGTTTTTGGCCCCTTGATCTACCCTTTCACTCGTTACACTTCCTAAGGGGTTTTGACCCGCCCCAAAACCCTTGTGCATGACTAATCCATTAAAAAATATAGAAAAAATGGTCGACCTTAAGGGACCCTGCTCCAACAGGAAATTTAGTAGCATAATGACCAACCCTTCCACAAGAAAAACATTTGAACCAAATCTTACCTCTAAACTTTCCAATTCCTACTTGAAGTTTCTTCACAAAATTTTCTTCTTCTTCACCTGAAATTTAAAGTGTTCCCTTAAGCTCCTCCTTTTACTTCCCTTTGTATTTAGCTTTGAATGATTCTTTTATGACATCTGATGGACCCCCTTGTCTCATTTAATAGGTTGTTAAAATCCCATGGAGTTGTTCTATAGTGATATTATTAAAATATTTCATTTCTTCAATGGTAGAGACTTTGGAATCGAACTTTTAGGTTAGAGATCTCATAATTTTATCAACAAATATAGAATCTTTTATTTCATCACAAATATTTCTCATTCAGTTAATGATCTCATATACTCTAAGGAAAAAACTTGCAATACTTTCATCATCATGCATTCTGAGAGTCTCATATTGAATTATAAATGTTTGAATTTTAGTTCTCTTTACCATAGTGTCACCTTCATATCTTTAAAAAATATTGTCCCATATATCTTTTACGGTATTCAACTGTATGACCTTCACAAATTATGATTCTTTCAAGCTTCCTAAGAGAGCATTCATTTCCTTTGCATTGGTCTCATATATTTCTTTCCTGCATGATATGTGGGAATAGAGGATGGGCATTGATATCCTCCTTCAACGATTTCCCATGCATCAACTCCAAGTGACTGCAAATATGATCTCATTCTGACTTTCCAAAATAAAAATTTAGTTCCATTAAACAAAGGTGGGATGATGAAAGATACTCCCTCTTGAATACTCATCTTTAAGGATTCCCTTTAAGCCATCAAGCCCCTTTTGAGGGACCTGCTTTGATACCAATTGTTGGGAAATACTGAGAGGGGGGGTGAATCATTATTTTAAATTCAAACATCCAAATTTATATTTTTAAATATGTACACTACTATCATTAAAGAAACATGTGTGTGTATGCTACTCCAGAGAAGGAAAATTGTGTATATCCATTTTACTGATTTTTCTATCAGATTATTATTTTTTATTATTGCATCAATAGATTAGTTTCTTCCACTATGTAGTAAGGACATAAGGAAATCACAACAAATTAGAAACACACATAGAACACCAAGATTTTTAGGTGGAAACCCAATGTAGGAGAAAACCACAGTTTTTGTTGTCTTTTTCTTATTTCTTATAATATAAAGAAAAATATTACATATATATTGATGCAGACTCTTCTCAGTATGCAGGCACCCACCTAGAGAAAGCTACAACTTTTTTTTGTTTTCAAAACCCATTGGAAGGAAACCACAACCCCCTTAACTCATTTACTGGTTCTTATCAAAAGGGTGTTCATGCCCCACTTTTAAGGATTCACCCATTAGCTCCTTGTGGACCACTGTTTAGAATGTTTCAGACTAGATCCACCTATCAAAGAGTTATCACACTACCTGTAGCCCAACTTTCTTCAAATTTTCAAAATGGACCCATATCAATAATAAACCCAATCAAATTGAAGCATTGAATATGAGATACTATCACATGGTAAATCAACTGAAATATTAAGAATCAAAACATTGAATGCAGAACCCAACCAGAAAAAACAAATATCATATTTTGTACGTGAATTTACTAAATAAGACTTGCGTATATACACACTTTCTCTGTATCACACTTGCTTATAGATATCAAATTACTGAACATTGAAAACTGAACCATACAAATATCATTCCACCAGTCATAGATTACTTAAACCAATCATAGATTATTGAATCAAACATATATAACCATATTTCAACATCATTACCAATCCATGTACCATTCATCATTTAACCCAGTCAACACTATCATATACAAATCATCATAATAGAGAAATCATTGACAAAAAACAACAACTAGAACATAAATGATCAAATTTCATTATTAAACCATACTGCAAAACCCTATAATGTATACACAAATTTCAAAAGATGTATGTATGTATGTACACACTTACTATGCACAATACGTGCGTACATATCTGTACATACTGAAAATTATTTCACAAAACTTATATGTGGCCCTACAAAGATGGATCCATGTATGTACGTGACTATTCCCAAACACACCTACATGCATATCTGAAAACTTTCACTGTTGATACAATTTCACTTTCTGCAATATTCACCGTTAATACTTTAGACTTCCAATTAAATCATTTAGATAACAAATTCATCAATAATAACTACTTAGACATTTACAAATGTAAATCAATCAAGAATATATGTCAACATATTTCATGTCTTTCATATCTTAGTCTTCTCCTTCCTTGTTAGTGTACATCTTTTTCAAATCAAATCATTCATAAACAACCCAATACTTGCACACCCAACACCTTGATCTCCATCTCTTTATATATTATTTTCCTTAGCCAAAACCTCAGGTAAATACCTTGGTTATGTTATAATTATTCTTTGGCAGGATCAAATAATTGTTTTTGCTCCAAATACTATGGGCTAATACCATGGCAATGACCCTTGACATCCAAAATACCATGGTGCGGATTTTATACACGACTTTAACTCACAGGATCCGTGTTTGTACGTGATATTGATTTTTAGGACCCACATATACTTTCTCAGCCATCACTTTTATCATTCATCTGTCTCTGATATGTCATTTCCCTGTTCATACCATCTATAGCATTTGTGCGAGAATGCATAATCATCTTGTTATCATAATGTTGACATATTTATCAAGTGGGTTGTCATCATGGACAAAAAATTATCCATATTTCCAATAGGTTTTATGGTTGTGGTTAATATGTGAATATGGAATCATTAAACATTTTGAGATATGAAGACAATTTGGATGGTGTATCAAATTTCAGACCCTGGAAGCGTGAATTACCTGGATTCTAAAGATGAATGATCTCTAGGATTTAGTAAGCAGAGATGTGCATGTTCCTTCAGATAGAGTACAAGCAAAAAAACATAGAACAGAATATAATGAAGGAAAGTTGCATAATTATAGATGATGTGAGGGTCCATATAATTCCTCACATATCAGGGGAAGGATGTTCATAGATATATGTGGGTAGATATGAACGGTATTTATTAGGGTACAAATGATAATAGAAAAATGGTGCTACGAGAAAATTTAAACAACATTAAAATGGGAAGATCTAAGTTGTAACCTCCTATCTCATAAGGGTCCAACATGCTCGTGATGAGCTTGCAACTATGGGGAAAATTGTGCATGATTTAGAGCTAGCCAAAGTTTCTATGAAGGGGTGCTTTTAGTAGTGGTCCACTTTTGTGGACATGATTCTTGCTTGTCAACAAGTTCCTGATTGGAGTTGGCCATGGGATGATTTCACCCAGAAGGGGATCTAGGAAAATTCAATGACCAAAGGACAACAAAATGGCGGTGAGGAGAAGGAAGAAGTTGTTCTTGCTACAAAAGAAAAAAAGGGCACAGAAAAGGTCAAGAAGAACTAGGGTGGAGGAGCATATTTACATAGCAAGGAGGAAAAGGAAATGCACAAATTTAAATGCCTTTCTTGTCATAAGTTCAGAAATTTTTCAAGTTAGTGTCCTCACAAAAATAAGGGAAAAGGTAAGACTACTACAAAAACTACTATGAAAATGGAGGAGATGGTGAATAAATTTGATAAAACCTTCACCCTAGTATCTTTCCTTTCTAGAACCGTCATGAGAGATGTTTGGTTTGTGGGTAGTGGAGCATCTTGACACATGATGGGATCACGGGACTTCTTCACCAGCATGAATAAGGGGCCTAGATATTTAAATTTAGAGCTTGGTGACAAGGCCAAGTATGCAATGAAGAGAACTGGCGGTATCTAGTTTTAGATCGAGTTAGGTGGCATCATGGAGGTGAAATAAGCGATATATGTACTGAGTTTGGAGAAGAATATCCTTTTAGTTTCAACCATGAAAGGCAAAGGACTAGAGTTCCACTTTACAAGAGGTGAAGTGGATGTTGGGATAAAAGGGACTGATTTTAGCAAGAATCGGGTGATCAGTAGGACGTACAGAGATATCTATATGTTTCAAGGATATATGATGAAGGCTATCATCCATTAGAGTGAAAATAATAGCAATATTTAACATAGGAGGATGGGACACCTATAGTACACAGCTCTTTCGATGGTCCAGAGGAAGGTTTATACTTTTCTAAAGATCTGGGTGGACTGGGATGGAGTATGTAAATGGTGTGTGCTTGGAAATCCGGACAAGAATGGGTATCCTCATAGGGAGGGAAGGTATAATGGGGTGTTATATTTGGTTCATTTTGATATATGTGGTCCTATGTTTGTGATATCTTTCATAGGGTCTTTATATTTTTTTATTTCCATAGATGATTATTCTAGGAAGACTTGGATCTACTTCCTAAACACCAAGGATGAGGTATTTGATTGGTTTTGAGAGTTTAAGGCTCTTATGGAGAACCAAACATGGAGTAATATTAAGGTGTCGAGATCATATAAGGGGTGCAAGATACCTCCAATGAGTTCCTGGAATTTTGTAGGTAGGAATGAATTAAGAAGAAGCTCACAATACCTTACAACCCTCAGCAAAATGAGGTTTCCAAGAGGAAAAATAGAACCATCGTGGATGCAGTGAGGGAAATGGTCTATGATCAAGAGTTGCATATTTTTTTGTGGGTCAAGGTCTGTAATACAATTGTATATGTAGAATAAGATTCCTCATAGGGTGTTGGAGGATGTGACTCCTGAGGAGTTTTTTATGGGAGTGAAACCAGATGTGAGTGACTTATCCATATCTGGTAGGATAGTTTATGTCCATGTGCATATAGAGAAAACAACTAAACTGGAGCCATTATTTGAGAGGGGCATGTTTGTTGACTATAGTGAGGTCTCAAAGGCCTAAAGAGTCTACATTCCAAGACATATAAAGATGATCTTGAGTTGGGATGTCAAATTTGATGAAGACAAGACCCTCAGGAGATCTTATGAGTGAGAGCTAGTAGTGGTAGAGGAGAAGGAGCAAGAGGCTCCTAAGATTGAGCAAGTACCGACAACACCAACAAGGACACAACCAAAAAATTCATAGGATGAGTTAGATATTCCTTCAAGTTCTACAAGGAGGAGGCCTAAATGGTATAAGAAGAAATGAGGGATGCCGAGGAGAAATTACAAGCTCCTAGTAACACTTTTAGATAGAGTAGACCATCAACTAGATATTTCAATTACTTGGAACTATCGAGCAACTTCTGCGAGTATGAGACATCCACTTTTGTGGACGTTATAAGTGAGCAGGTATGGAGATATGTTATGATAGAGGAGATAGAGAAATTATGTTTGGGATATAGTGTCGAGACTAGAGGGGAAGCATGTGGCCACTTCTCGATGGATCTAAAATATCCAACATGCAGTTGATGGAAGTGTCGAGAAGTATATGGTGAGGTTTATGGCGAGAGGGTTCTCCCAGAAGAAGGGAGTGGAAGACGAGGATACTTTCACACTTGTCACCATATATGCATCTCTTTGAGAATTTATGTCCATTTCTTTAGAGATGGGGTGGCAGATACATCAGATGCATGTGAAGATTGTTTTCCTCAATAAGTGATTTAGGAGGAGGTGTATATTGAGCAGCCTCAAGGTTTTGAGGTATATAGGAATATTCCCATGTATGAATGTTGAATAATACCCTTTATGGGTTGAAGTAGGCTCCACGTGAATGGTATGCTAGGATTGATGGATATATTATTGGTTTGGGCTTCATTAATAGTGAGGTAGATCCTAACTTGTACTATGTACTCATTGAGGGTGAACCACTCATCTTGGTATTATATGTGGATGATATATTCTTGATAGGATAAAAGAAGCTCATAAGGATTTGCAAGAAGGATCTTGCTTCAGGATTTCACATGAAGGACATCAGCTTGATGCATTACTTTTTGGTATTAGAGGTGTGGCAACAACCAGGAGATATTTTCCTTAGATAGGTAAAGTATGTAGTGGATATCTTGAGGAGATTCATGATGGAGGATTTTAGGCCTACGTCTACACCTATGATCACTAACCTGAATAATTTGAGTGCTTCTTGTTACACAGCATTTTGTCACCATCCCTGCAATCCCTCTTCCCGTACATTGGAGGACTATTACCGTGACCTGTGAACAGCTAAATGTCCTAAAAACACCTTGATGGTATCCTTCTGCATAAGGGTAAGAATTCTCTTGAAGAACATTTTCTTTGGAAAACCCTAAGAACCCATGTTTTGGCATTAGCGCAGGTAGCCAGTTCATCCCTCGCACCAATGGGGAAAATACACACTAGTGGGCGCGTCAGCTGGCGCTCTGTCCCTATGTTGTGCCCGCGCCAAGCCTATTAAGGAATATTTTTTAATAATAAAAGGCGGAATTTTGATTCTAACAACTTCAGAATGAATCATCAAAAAGAGGTTGGGTTGTTTGGCTCCAAATCTCCTTGATTAGGAAGTGGTTTTCCACCTCTCATGGAACCTTCCTAAGAGATAGGACTCTCCCCCATGATTACAGGGAGCCCAACCTCTCCTTCTCTCTCTATAAAATCCTGCCCTCTCCATTTGCTAGTTAGCTGAAATTTTGGGAAGGAAATTATAGTTGAGTGACAATCAAGAGCAAAGCTAAGGAGAACCCTGTGAGGGAGAGAGTTTTCTCAAATCCCTGACGAGCTTTGTGAGACACGTCTCGCTGGAACCCTATCGAAGGAGGATCACGACGTCAGAGCATTGGTTGTAATCGTTCTCTCATATCTTAATATACATGACTCTACTATTGGTTCCATGATTGTTTTTTTCCATTATGTAATGCAATTTCATTCGTTCCTCTCTGACTGATTGATAGTTATAAACTGTGAAATATTACGTTGCATGTTGTCTCTCTTCTTTTCATGTGTACAGGTATATAGATGTAGCGAGCTCACGGATCGTGACCTGTCTAGCTAGGAATGGAAGCGCCACTTCTTCTTCGACAACAGCAATGAAGGAATCATGGTAAGCGATCTATCTCAATTCTATCTTTTATAACTAGGAATCAATAGCTTTGCGTGTTTTGATTGTTGCTAGACCCACTCTAGGGCTAGTGGGATCGCCTCTGTCCGCAGAGGGGATTTACCTCCACAACAATTTTGCGACTCCACTGGGGAATCAGTTGGAGTTATTCCTTCCTCCATTGCGTTGTTTTTTGGCTTTTTGTTTGATTAGTTTTCTTTTCTGGTTCACCTTCCTTGGTGTTAAAACCCTGTTTAGCCCCCAGAAGACCAGATCTAGCCTCTGTTAATTCATTCTCATATTTTTCTAGGGTAACCTGATTGGTGCGGTTATCCCTCTGAAAATCACACCAGAGGGCGTGAGTTTCTAGTTAGGCACCCGCACCATCCCTTGTTTGGCGCAAATTATAGCCAGACAGGCGCGCCAACCCTGCTTGGTTTTAGGGTTTTCCTGTTCTTAGACTCTCTGAGCTTGAGTTTTGGTCCTGGGTTGTTTTTCTGATTGTTTGAGTGCTTTGAAGTCATTTATAACTGTGCTTAGCCCTTTTCCTTTGGTTTTTTACCCTTTTCTGTCAGTTTTTCATTTCAGCCCTAGGGCTTCTAGGTGCTTCAGTGTCCTGAGCCTCCCATGGGAGTTTTGGGTCTTTGCTTTCCCGGTCAACTTTGTTCCGGCTTCTTTGCATTCATCTTGTTGAATCAGATTGATTCATTACATTATTGAGTGATTGTCCTCTCTTTCATTCAGTTTCACTTTGTTTTGCTCCAAGCCTAGATCCCATGACTTGTTTGAGTCTCTTTTGAGATTCTTCTTTGCTTTGAGGGATTTCGTCATCGGTTTGAGTCTTGATTGTGTTTGTTTGAGTTGAGCGAACTTGTTTGGTTTCAACTCTCTCTTTATCATTCTCAAATTGATTTTTTCATTAGTTTTTCATTTATTTAGTGAATTTTCTCTAATATATTGAAGAATACAAAAAAATCTTTTGCATTTTTTATTGGCATAGTGAAAATTGAAAACTCTTTCACGTTGCTAGTGTTCTATAATTCTAGAGAAATTTTTTCCAATTTCATTAGCTTGCATTGAAATCGGTAGTGGATGTTTTTGTGTGTTCATTTCGCTATCATTTGAAAAGCTCTCAACCCTCCCGTAGATAGCTCTTTATTGAACGAAATGATATTTTGTGGCATGTAGTTTGCATCTAGAGGTTTTATGAGATCCAACATTCAATAGGGCCTTGAAATTGAAATGTAAATTTAATATCAACTTTAAAATTTACTGAATTAACCTAAGTCAGAATTGAAACTTAACGGAACATCTAGTAGTCTAAGGTAGAGATGTGTTCTGGCGTCTTTAAGCCTAGCAGCTATCACTCGCCATCTAGCTATAGACAGTGCTAGTACGGAATTTTTATCCCCGTACCGTCGCGTATATAAAGGGAGACCTCATTAGGTTGCAAATCCTTTATCCATAAGAAGCCGAGTCTGCCGCCTTTTACCCGTGATACACCGAACACAGCATTCCGAGAGATTACTTGCACGTACATTAAGTCCTTGGTTGATTTCTTTTTCATTTTTACCAAGGTGTATATGGCAGTTCATGAATATTTGGTACACCCATTTACCTAGATTACCAAAGCAGTGATTTTGATCTTTACTAACTCCCTAAATTTGAAAAGATCATCAAGCGTTTTTCCTTTCACACTTGTTTCCAAACTGAAAGTGATAGAGTCATATTTTACTCGTCTCTAGACTCTTAAAACATGAAATAGTAAAGTTTCCATTTTTAATGTGGTAAAATTAATCACCTATGATCACACGCCCCATTTAGAGATTGATTTTTCGGCCTGTTTTTGTTTGCCTTGGTTTTTGCCTGTGTGTCTTTGTTTTTTATCTCTTCCTCTTTTTGCTATAGTCACCATGGCGAAACCTTCAGTTTCGTCTACTAGTATTCCTTATACAGATGATTCATCAGAGGCCTCTCAATCCTCTGCTGAGCATCAGTAGCTCGCTGTATTCGAGCTTCCCTTTAGGGGACCGGTTATATCTGAGCTTCCCTTTGGAGGACCAGTTGATTTCAATTGGCCCTTGTCCAACGCTTGGTTTGGATTTGGAGTTAGGGAACACTTCCCTCCTCTTACATTGGGATCACCATTTTTGGCTACTGTCATACCTCCTAGTCTCTGTCATCTTTTAGAAAATCTTACGGAAGGGTCAGATATGGACTCATCCAATCCTATTCCTAGTGAGGGAATTCCTACTTCTGGTGAAGACTACCAGCTTTTTCCCGAAGACATCCCCAAACCTTCTGTTCTATCTTCACCTGGTCCATCACTCCCAGCTAGATATAGGTCCTTAAGTCAAGTCATGGCTACTATTGCCTCTATGGGAATATCGACTCCGTCCATGGAACCGATCATTCCCTCGTTAGGGATGTCGCCACAGACACCTCTCATGGCATCTCCTTTTGTCACATCATCACCTGTTAGACCTACTGTCTGCGCGGCTGCATCTACGCATGTTGTTACCACTCAGTCAATTAGGACCTTCTTAGTTCTTGAAGACGTTTATATAGCTTTGGCTATTCCTGAAAACCTTTCACCTGAATATTTTTGGATGACTTTACAGCCACCGATCTCCCAGGTTGATCAGTCATCTCAGGATCTTAATCTTCCTTAATTTTCTCATTATGGAGCGGATGGTACCCCACTCTATTCATTTCCATTTCAATATGATGAGCACGGTAACCCCATTCTTTTTCCGACTCCTGAGGCTTATCATTATATTAACGATTGTATACCTACCCTTCCTGTGCAACCTTCTAACCAACAAGGACAACCCTTTCAGGGACAACCTTTGTTTCAGCAAGGATATGCTTCTAGCCCACAAGGACAACCCTTCCAGGGAAAACCTTCGGCCCAGCCAGGGTATGCATATGACCCGCAAGGGTAACCCTTGCAGGGACAACCTTCAGTCCAGCAGGGGTTATTTTACGACCCGCAAGGGCAGTCTTATAATACTCAAGGTCAACCTTTACAGCCTCACCCTGTGGTCCAACCAGGGCAACCTCAAGGATCGGCAGGGAAAACGGTGTATCAACCTCGACCTTCATACAATCCTGGGGGGCAAATCCATCCCTCTCAACCATTGGTGCAACCTTAGCAGCCTCATTTTCCAATTGGTCAAAATGTTACATAGCCAGGGCCATCCTATGGTGCTATCCCAGGTCAACTTGGTTATCAGGCACAACTTGGCCCACTCCCGCCATTAGGCCAACCTGCTCAATCGGGGAAACCTGGTGTCCCTCATTAGCCAAGTCAACCTGTTCAACCAAGACAACCTGCACAACTTCTTAACCCTACTCAGCCACCGACCTATTCTATGCCACAGCCGAATCCACTTGTGCGCCCGATTTATTCGACTCAGCAGGGTCCCACTTACCAACAGCCCGTTCAATCCCAAGGCGGCTATTACCCTCAAGGTCAGTCTCGACTGGTTTACAACCTGCCTCAAGGTTCTAGTTATTACCCTCAACAGCCAGGCTATACTTATACTCCGTAGCAAAATCCTTACACTTCTCAATCGGGACCCATGTATACTCAGAATCAGTATCCTGGTTATCAAACCCCGTATCATGGTTTTCAGCCGCCATATCAACCCAATTATCTAGCTTATACCCCCTATGGTCATAATCCTCCAAGACAGAACCAATGGGGGCAGATTTATGCTAAACCAGGATGGAGTACAAGTACAGGTCCTTATCGAGGACCTGGCATGCCTTTTAACCCTCAATTACCTTTTCTCGCCACATTGGAGTTACCGGACGTGTCCAAATTGACCAATGATCCAATTCTTCATAATCCATATTGGCCTCCGATTCTGACTAAGGTGCCTGGTGATTTTCCTAAGTTTGAGGGAAAATCTAGAGAAGACCCCCAAGCACATGTCATGACATACCACTTATGGTGTTCTTCGAATTCTTGGGTAGATGACTCAGTTCGTCTGCGTCTTTTCCAGCTCACTCTCACCGGCGCTGCTGCTAAATGGTACATAGAACTACCCCGTGGTATCTTTCAATATTTTAATACTTTAGTTATGGCGTTCTTGACGCATTTCCAGTTACGTGTTCATTACGAAGCCGGGACGCATCTCCTGACATCTCTGAAACAGGACAAAGCTACTCATATTTTAGATCACATTCACGAATGGAGACGTCATCGTCGTCTGATCAAGTTTGACATTCCTGATCAACTTCTAACTCACTAGTTCACTACCTCCTTTGTCAATAATATTGCACAGGATATTGCTATGGGGGCATGTGTAACTGAGGAACAGGCCATTGCCCGTGCCCGGTACCTAGATTTAGTGTACTCTCAATCAGGCACGTTATATGACATCTTGACTAATGCCCCATGACCAGGGACCTCACCGGCTACCCCATCAGTAGACGGTGTTATTGGTTCTGTCACTCAGAATTCTCACAAGTCTTCCAATGGAAAGCAGAAATCGAAATCTTCCAATACTTCTGCTTCTTAGCCTGCTCCAGATTCTAGTAAAACTATGGAGGTCAACGACGTTTAGGCTAATCCTGCAGATAAGACCTCCAAGGGAAAAAAGAAGGGAAAAGGCAAGGCCAAATATGATGCCCCAAAATCAAAATCATCTAAACCCCGTGCTGATGATGGTTCGCAGCGAAAACCGAAGTATCCCTGCTTGATTTGTGAAGAGGATCACTACACTAAAGATTGTCCTCGATGATATGAGGTTATCCAACTACTAAAAGGTGCTAAGGGAAATTTGGAAGTCCCTAAAGAACCTTTCCCATCTCAACATACCCAGATGGTCGATCAATCTGCACCATCTGCATCATTCGGCTCTCAAGTTTTCATGATGAACGGTTTTTCACCCATTTCCATCACCACTCGATCGAAAGATTATGCCGGATCACATCAGACAGCACGGAAGGAGGTTTTTGATGGTCCTCCTCCCCCACCTACCTCTGGTCCCCTTGAAATTGAGAAGCCTAGTGTTGAACCCGTTATACAGCCACCTTCTAAAGGTGTTCTCTGGAAGTCTTCCTATAATCCTAATGCCCGTGTTGCTCAACATTACAGTATTGTTGAGGATTTAGCACAGGATCCGTCTGTGATGTCTGCGTTAGAAGTCCTCCTAATTTTTCTGCCTCAACGGAAAGCATTGTTATCTACGATTGGCGATATTGATCCTATCGATTCTAGTCTTCTCACTTTCAATCTAGAGAATTTCATCCCCTGACTTCTGCACTAGGTCGCGCTTTTTATACAAGTCAGTATTAATGGTCTCAACATCCATAGGGCCATGGTGGACAAAGGTGCATCTACCTGCATCATGTCATCTGCTTGCTGGAAGGCCATTGGCTCTCCAGCCCTCAATTCGTCACCTAATGCCCTCGAGGCATTTGATGGAAGGGAGTCAAAACCCTTGGGTGTTCACGCTAGCCTACAAATTACATTACAAGGAAAGACTGTCAACGTTGAAGTGGAATTCATTGATGCAAAACTCAACTATAATCTTCTGCTCGATCGCAGTTGGACTCACGCTATGTTGTGCGTTCCGTCCACCCTCTTTCGACTTCTGAAGTTTCCGCATGAGGGAAAAATAATTATTGTTGATCAGTTGTCATTCTTTACCTCGTCTTTTGAGAACAACGTGCCATATGTGGACCAAATTCCCAATCCCCCTGGTAGCATAGGGCCAGATCTTTTCAAAGATCCCACTCTCATGGGTATTTTCCCCGTTCCACCACCCAATATCGTTCAAGTCAATATGATCTCTAGGTCGGATGACCCATGGATCATCCCTTCTCCTAAACAGGTTGCTTCTTTTGGAGAATCGATGCCCCTAACCCCGACTGAAATAAATTATTGTGAGATCATTGCCGCATCGGAACCTCCTCCTGCTGATAATGCTCCTTTGAGCATGGCTCTTGATGTTTATTCTCAATCCCCTTGGCTCAATGATGCAGATTCGCCCGATCCTTTGAGAGAAGTTTTTCTATCTAACGAAGCTATCGTGGAGACTATGTATCTCGAAGATCTACCATGGAGAGATGGGCATCATCGTTCCTCATTCATGCCTAGCCTGGGGGCAATGTCTAATTGTCTCGAGTGTTTTTCATCTTAGGTTCCCTCTCTTCCACTCCAAACGCCAATATTGACTCACGAAGTTTTCTTGGAGGGAAATTTGAGTAACATTACCCAAATGATGCCTATCAACATCTCCGTTAAACTAGGGGTTGTCGAGAACATCCATGTTGGCGTCACTTGTTCTCCCGATGAGATTCAAGTGTACACTAGTCTCTTCCGCGAATTTCGTGATGTTTTCGCATGGTATTATGAAGAGATTCCTAGAATTGATTCCAGTATCATCGTGCATGAAATTCCCACCTATCCCAGTGTGAAGCCTGTGCGACAGCATATGCGTCCAGTGCATCCTCGAAAAGCCGCTACTATAAAATCTGAAGTTGAGAAACTTCTTAAAGCGGGTTTTCCTAGAAGTTGTGTAAGAGGAAAGTATACCCGAGGTAACCACAAACCAACCTTTTAGATGCAGAATCTAGCCAATCTGCATCCAGAGAGGGCTCTCTCTTTATAATTTATCTTTGTTCTTGGAAGGTTTTAGGCTAGTTATAGATTCAAGAGTTTGTTTTGGGAAAATGGTGGAATCCACAAACTAAGGGCAAGGTTGAGAGCTTTCGGTCCATTGGGCTATGGAGTCAAAGGATGGCTTTACTGGATTTCTATTCTAAGCACAAGATGGTATTACAGGGCAAGATAGCTAGACAGAGAACAATCCTTAAAATTTAAAGTGGGTGGGATGATCTTGAAGGGATGAAAGGCAACTAAGAATCTTTCACCATGTTCAAAGGAAAGAAGTGAATTGACTACAAACAAAGAGCAATAAAGGATTCTTTATTATAGCAATCAATAGTGCTTAAATTAGCGAAGCAGGAGCATTTAAGAATTCATGCTTATAGCTAATTTAGAAGAAAACATTTAGGAACAATCACATTTGAAAACAGAGTACAATTAAGCAAATTTTGTTTCAATCTTTTATGTAAATTATTCAGAAATGGATATGATGGTATTATAAACTAATATAAAATTTCAAACAAAGGGAAGAAACACTTATTGAACTGTAGTCCAACACATGAATCCTGCAACAAGTCCAGTGCTTCAGTATTCACATATAATTACCCGAGTTAGTGTTAGAATTTCTTTATCAGTATTTAGCTTAAATTAGATAGTTTTATTTCAGTTAGTTTAGTCCCATTTCCACCCATCCAATCCAATCCATTTAGTTACAAGGAAACTGGTCCTTTAAATCCAGTCGGAGCCACCATACCAAACGGAAAAGGAGTTGTCTTAAGGTCCCGATCGGGTGGTTTTCCCCGATGTTTGAAGCAGAGATTTTCTAGTTTAACAAAGTTCATTGTCTCTAAGGACATAATTTGCCTTGACCCTCTTAAGGTTGAGGCTATTGTTAATCTCCCCTCACCCTCCTCGTTGCATCGACTTCAGAGTCTTCAAGGGAAAGTGAATTTCTTACGTCGTTTCATCCCGAACTATGCAGAGGTAGCCAAAGGGTTTACGTGACTTCTAAAATAGGACGTCCCTTTCTGTTGGGATGAGATTGCTCAACAATATTTTGATAACTTTAAGACGTTGCTTGTCAACGCTCCATTAATACGTGCTCCAAATTATCATCGCGACTTTACCCTCTACTTGGCTGCCACATTCAGTATAATTGCTATGGTTCTACTGCAGGATGAAGACGATGGTAACGAACACGTGATTTATTATCTGTATCGAAACCTCCTCGATACTGAAACATGTTATGCCCACATCGAGAAGTTAGCACTAGCCGCGGTCCAGGCCGTTCACGGTTTTTCCATTACATCCTATTACGCACAGTAACCGTGATTTCCGACTGCAACCCCATGACTTATATTTTGTCGCAAAAATTGTTGGGGGGGAAGTTCTCAAAGTCGATTGTAATCCTCCAAGAGTTTGAATTGGAGTTCACTACTGTAAAATCAAAGAAATCACTGGTTTTTGCTAATCTCATTTGTTCTCTCCCTACTGACTCTGTTCCGTCTCCATCCGAGGATCATATCTCGGACGAAACTCTCTTCTTAAACAACACTCTTGATCCATGGTATGGTGATATCATCGTGTACCTCCAGACATCTACCTTCTAGTCTGAGTTAACGAAGGATGCTCGACGTCGCGTTCGACATCAGTCGCAACCATATCGCATTGTCAGAGATACCTTATATCGTGTTGGAGTAGATTATGTACTCCGCTGATGTTTGACCTTAGAGGAGGCTGAGAAAGTTATGAATGATTGTCACAGTGCCACCTGTGGCGGTCACATGTCCGGTTATGCTATCGCACAGAAGATCCTTCGTGTGGGCTACTCCTGGCCATCTATATTTAAAGACTGTATTGTTGCAGTACGAAAGTGTCATGCATGCCAGATCTTCCAACACAAGATGGGTGCGCCACCTCTCCCATTACATCCCGTCATTACCGTGGGCCATTTTGCCAAATGATTACCGTGGGCCCTTTTGATTTTATGATGTGTAACCCTCACTCAGCCGGGGGGCATGCTTATATCATTGTTTCCGTCGATTATTTCACCAAGTGGGCTGAAGAAACTCCTACACTGGCTGTGGATGGTAAGATGACTGTACAGTTCATTTTCAACCACGTGATCACTCGTTTCGGCATTCCTAAAGCCATCGTCACTAATCATGGCTCTCATTTTTGGGACTATATGATGGCACAACTGACATCTAAGTTGGGCTTATGTCACGACAGCTCAACGCCATATTACCCTCAGGAAAATGGGTGAACAAGGTGCTTGTCACGATGCTTCAAAGAACAATTGGTATACACAAATAAAGTTGGCATCTCCAATTGTTTTCAGCTCTTTGGGCCTACTGAACGTTAGTGAAGAGTGCAACTGGATTCACACCATTTTAGTTGGTGTATGGTCTAGAAGCTACTCTTCCGGTTGAATGTGAGATCCCTTCACTAAAGTTGGCTGTGGAATTACTACCCGGTACTTCACCGGAGGAAGAACATCTCCTATATCTCGAGAGATTGGACGAAACTCACCGCTTGGATGCTTTGGTTATTGAGGTACAAAAAAAGCGGGTTAAAGCTCATTTCGATCAAACGGTTTCTCCACGCTCTTTTATCGAAGCGGACCTCGTCCTCTTGTATGATCAAGCTCACGAAAAACTTGGGGCTGGAAAATTCCAACCTATGTGGCATGGGCCCTATATCGTAAAACGTGTATTGAAAAATGGGGCTTATGAGCTAATCGATTATGAAGGTCTTCCTTTGGCGCAGCCCAGAAATGGGTTGTACCTAAAGAAATATTATGCTTGAATCATTCTTGCGTAGTATATGTACATAGGTTATTTTTTTTCATTTTTGTGCATGAGTGGTGTGGCGTGCTTTGTAAGAGTTTTTCTGCTTATTGGGTCTTCCTGATTGTGCAGATGTCTATTACTCCTTATGTCAGTTTCGTGGATGGTGCCTCCCACAGTACCAGGAACTTGTCTTCGGCAGCCTGGGTAATTTACAATCCTGCTAGTGAGTTGGTTAATTTACAAGGTGTTTGTCTAGGGCCTACTACAAATAATGTCGCAGAATATAGTGCCGTTTTGGAATTATTGAACGAGGCTGTTAACCTCGGTATTCACACGTTACTTGTACATCTGGACTCACAGCTTGTGGTTTTACAGCTCAATGGTCATTATTCAGTTAGAAGCCCATGCATTTTAAGACTGTATCTACGTATTCGTTTACTTGAAAGAAATTTTTATTACATCACATATCAAGATAAACCTAGACGAATGAATACATTAACAAATGCAGTAGCCAACATGGTATTGGATAGACATTTACGCAATTTGTAAAAACATCATCATATGTAAGTAAGATTCATGTAGAAAATAGATGTATATATATGTCAAGTGTTTGCAACGTGTGCATCATATAAAACCAAAAAATATACATGTTTGTTTCAGTTACATCCGGAGACGACATGTCTCTCAAAATATGCAAATAAGAGCCTAGGTGAATAATCGGCATGGTGCTCATGGTAGCACATCACTGCCCACACCAACTGCCTCAAAAAGCGGTGGAGATGACTTGGCACCCCTACGGTATGCCTCTGATAAGCTAGGGGAACATCAGCTAAACGAGCATAATCTGGAACCGCACAAGCGATCCACTCTAATTTCTGTACAAGCTCGTCCCCCTCGGCCCCCTCACCTTGAGGGTCATAAGCGAGAGGTGTCCTTCTCGCTATCAGAGACATTACGATGGGCCTCTCTGGGCCAACATCTGCATACATATAGGATTAAATATTAGAACATGAATGTATACCAAAAAATCATAAAACTCATAAAATTAAAAAGAGTCTTACCTAGTTATTCGTCCCAGTCCTCTCCCTCCGGGAGTGGGAGGTTCGGGTCTCCAGTAAAATATGTACCGACGTAGGACCAGTCCTCCACGATGATGAGCTGTCATTGGAGCCATCCAAAGAACTCAGGCCTCCAAGACATCTGTTGGCCGCCCCCTGCCCTCGGCATTAGTACCGCCCATCGAGCCATCCGTGGCTCCCTTAGTGGTGGATCTGGGACTATGGCCTCCTGGCGCTGAAAGATAGGTAGTCGTTCCAATAAGAACGACACCAAAATCGATCCATATCCAAACTATTTTAGTTTTGTCTATTTTCATTTTGTGAGTTGCCGTTTGATATTTATTGTTATAGCCTCTGCCCAGTTGAAAATGGTGGGGCCCATGCACTCCGAAGCAAGAAGCCGTTGCGTCTTTGTGGCTTCGTGCAGCGCCTGCAATCCTGCAACCCACGTAATGCTATGTATCACTACTCTGAGTGCTAGATCGGGGTCAGTCTGAATGTCTACTTTTCCACTACCTGTTCCCTTTCGTGCCCCTGGGCACACCCTGTCCATGACCATTGTCATGTTCTCTCCAGAAGGCCGTGTACCAGTCAAAAAAGGGACTGCACCTCTCCGTGACAATCCGGTGATGAAATATACATCTGACACTTCGAGTTAAAGTTCCTGGTCTCGAAGTCTAAACTTCTCCCGATCCTCGTCCCAGATACTGATAATATATTGTAATAATTTGGGCTAGGCCCGAAGACACGGTGTCATAAAGAATTTCTTGAGCCCACAATTTTTAAGAGCACTCATACAATGCTCATTCTCCATTGCCTGCTCATCTTCTTCACTGTGCTCTCTTTCCTTCCATTAAATTACCATTTTTTGCTTTGTACATGCATTCATTTAGCCATAAACACATTGTAAGATCCCTTGGGTACTCAAAAAAAAAATTCATTGGCTCTATTTTTGTTAAATTTAAGTGGAATATTGGGTTGCATGGCTGTTTTTCTAACAGTCACGCCACCTGGCGCGGCCCCTGTGTGAAAAAGGGTCGGCTGGCGCGGGTCCATTCCTGGAAACCACGCCAACCGTGGAGGCCCTAAATTTGCAATTCCTCCACTGAGGGATGCCAAATGACAATTAAAAGCTATGAAATATGGCTTAAAATATGGCTAATGGAAGCGCCTCTTACCTGGAAAAGACAGAATCCAGATCGGTCAACTGGATTGTTCACAATCGACACCTCAAGATCGCAAAGGAAATGGCTCACTATCGCTCTGCAAAGAGGTAAAAAGGTGAAAAGTAAATAATTTTTTACTTTTGGTGATATTTATAACTTTTCAAACCAAAATTAGGTTTAAAGACTTGTTTTTCCAATATTTTATTATATTTTTTTTGAAAAATGGGTTTTACACTTGCTTTTTGTGCAGTGACAGGTTTTCACGCGATTAGGACAAAGACACGAGTTGTATTTTATACTTTTTTGGACTCGGTAAAAACAGGAAAAATTCACTGCTGGAGTCATCTTTCAGCTCTTTTATGACTCTCTAAAAATGAAAATATTGCCGAGACGCTTGTCGTTTTGAACTCGTTAAATGGCCGCGAAACGATATCTACCCAGTATACGTTTACCCCTTTTTCAGGCTAGGATAGATTATTTACGAAAAAGGAATACCTTAGCCGATCACGACTAAGAGGTTCTCTTGGATATTGTTTTCTACCTTTTCGGATCTGAGGGACTATTCATGAAAAGGGACTTCCTGGATTTTTCTTTTTCGCTGTCTTTTCAAACTCTTTAAACATGAAAAGACGCTGAGTTCTTCCTTTGTCAGACTCGTTAAAAACTGATGACATCGGACTCCGTCGTAATGAAGTTACTTGATTTCCTCCTTCCTACGGTTCATTAAATGTAATAGGTTGGATTTGTCTGAAGGAAAAACTTACAACACAAGGATATGCTATCCCCTTCAAGCTTGTTGAACAAAAATAATTGGGGTACTCGCCAGAAATGGTGGGGGAAAATGGAACCAGTCTCATAGTCGGCAATATGTCTCTCTTGAACATGGCACTTGTCTGAATTTCGTGTTGGGTTGGGGAAATCTCATCTCGTTATCTACTTGCCTCCATGGGTTTGGGTAATCTCTTTTGAATGCTCATCTTCTCTTTACCACATCACCATGACCTCAGATCCTTTGATGTCAAATACTGCCGAATCCACTGTCGTGCTGTCGATATGTTCAAGAGAAGTTTGCCTCTGCAGTTTACAACCTGCCTCTGATTTTTTGTTGGTCCTGATTCACAAAATATTACATTCCTCTGTCTCATGTCAATTATGTGGGAAATATTATGGCCCTCCTTCGACGAGGTCGGTTCCTATCGACTTTAGCTCATTATCTAGGAATTTGATCTAGAGACTCCCTTCAAGTACCTTGGATCCTGCATGCCTCAATGGAAAGTTCTTTGCATTCGACGTAAGGTTTTCATTATTGGCCTTCGATCAGATGATTCTGCTGGTGTTCGATGCCAACTCACTATTCAAATTTCATGGATCGTACCTCTTGTACCTTGAGAGCCATTTCCATTATTGGTGGTTTCTCTCCCATCTGTTAATAGTCTTCATCATTGGATGGTAATCAGACGATGTTCTTGCATGTTCGACTTCGGCTCATTTATTCGCATGCTTGAACTTGTACTTTGTTCAGGTCGAGATGGAGCGCAAGACCCTGGATCTCATCTGATGAAATCCAGGATGCGGGTTCTTTGTGGATTATTCTGACTCATTACATGACTCTTTTGATTGGATGGCTGTGACCATACCTGAGCCTACTTGTTGATGCTTATTTTGTTGGATGGCTGCGTCCATACCTGGGATCTCCTTTTGTCCACTTTATTATGGATGGCTACGCCCATACCACATATCATGTATCACAGATATTAGTTGTATTTGTACTCACAGGTCTTCCGATGACAGTGTTTTCAGTTGGGCATGTTCTCATAAAGCATTTTAGCCCTCCCTCCCTCTCGGACCTCATGCTTTAAGGGGCATCTCTTACACAAGATTTTGTCATCGTCCCTGCAATCCCTCGTCCCGTACATTGGAGGGCTATTATCATAACCTGTGAACAGTAAAATTTCTTGAAAACACCTTAATGGCATCCTTCTGCATAAGGGTAAGAATTATCCTCGAGAACATTTCCTCTGAAAAACCCTAAAAATAGATGTTTTGGCACTAGCGCGGGTATTCAGTTCATCCCTTGCGCCAATGGGGAAAATAGACACTAGTGGGTGCACTAGCTGGTGCCTAGTCCCTATGTATTTCCCGCGCCAAGCCTATTTGGGAATGTTTTTTAAAAATAAATGGCAGAAGTTTGGTTCTAAAAACTTCAAAATGAATCATCAAAAAGAAGTTGGGTTGTTTTGCTCCGGATCTCCTTGTTTAGGAAGTGGTTTTCCACCTATGATGGAACCTTCCTAAGAGATAGGACTCTATCCCATGATAATAGGGATCCCAACTTCCCTTCCTCCCTCTATAAAAGCCCGCCCTCTCCATTTACCAGGTAGATGAACTTGTGGGAAGGAAATTATAGCTGAGTGACAATAGAAAGCAGAGCTAAGGAGAACCCTATGAGAGAGAGAGTTCTGTCAAATCCCTGGCGAGCTTTGTGAGACACGTACCGCTGGAATCCTATCGAAGGAAGATAATGATGTTAGAGCACCGGTTGTATCTTTCTCTTGTATCTTAATATACATGACTCTTTTATTGGTTCCATGATTGTGTTTGTCCATTATATAATGCAATTTCATTCGTTCCTCTCTGACTGATCGATAGTTATAAAGTGTGAAATATTATGTTGTACGTTGTCTCTCTTCTTTGTGTGTGTACAGGTATCTGGATGCAGCGAGCTCACGGATCATGACCTATCCAGCTAAGAACGGAAGCACCACTTCTTCTTTGACAACAACAGCGAAGGAATCACGGTAAGCGATCTATCGCGATTCTATCTTTTGTAACTAGGAATCAATAGCTTTGCATGTTTCAATTGTTGCTAGACCCACTCTAGGGCTATTGGGATCTCCTCTGTCTGCAGAGGGGATTTACCTCCACAACAGGGGTGGTACTTTGATATTGGTGCTTCCTTTCACATGACGAGAGATGAGAACTTGTTCAGTGACTTGGTGGAGAAAGATCTCCAGATGCATGTTGAGTTGGGCGACGATGGACGATACAGTGTGACCAGCATTGGTACCGTTACCTTTCAGAGGGCGTCAGGTAAACTCTTTCATTTAAAATATGTTGTGCATGTTCTATGTTTGAAGAAAAATTTAATCTCAGTTGCAATGTTAGAGGATATAGGCTATGATGTTGTCTTTAGTGAAGGAAAAGTTTTCCTGGGACACAAAGCAATAGGGCAAGCCAAGAAGGTTGGGATTCGAGTGAATAATCTCTACAGACTTGAAGTAGATGGGATTTCTATGGATATTCCTACTGTTGGGAAGTGTGAGAAAGCCATGTAATTGAAACTTGAGAGGGAGATAGATTTGCATGCAGGTAAGAGTGAACCTCAGGAAGTGGAACAACCATAATATGAGGATCATGGAGTGGGAGCAACCACTCATGCAAAGAAATTTCGTGCCAGATGGGTAGAGGGAGTGCATGCAACTATACCACCAGGGGAGAGGTGGGGCGAAATGCATGAGTAATCCCAAGAAGATATTTCTGGGCAGGATTCATTGAGATGGTGTGGATCTCATGAATTGAACTTGGCTATGAGGTGCCCATAGAGCAGTAGTAGCATGATTAGTTGGATTGATGCAATCAGATCAAAGTGATAGTGTCAGATACTGAAGTGCAGTTTAGAGTTGACAACAAGTGCAAAGTGCATGGGTGTAGAGTTAAACAACACAGTGGTTCCTGAAGACATGTGCAGTAGCTAAGCACAAGTCAGAATAATTTGATGACAGATGCATTATATTGATTCATTTGTTTGGAGGCTATTCAGTGTCGGAAGTGTGGCATGCAAGAGTTGCAGGGCGGATGCATGGAGTTGCAGGCCGTATGCAAAGACATTCCTTTCGTTTTGAGAGGGAGTGTTGAATATTGCAACAAGAAAGCGTGAAAGTGGCATCCGGAAACATCATTCCTTGATCCTAGTGAAAAATAATCACCTAAACTAGGTGGGGTCCACACATGCTATTTTTAGGTGTATTTCTATTTTTAGAAATGTTGAGAAAAATATAAAATTAGCAGGAGGCTGATTCTAGATGATTGAGCAAAATCTATTTTTAGATGAGTTTCTATTTTTAGATGTATGGGCGAAGTCTATTTATAGTTCGCCTGTCTAAAATTAGAATGCATGTCGATTATTATTAGCCCTTAATAATAATCAAACAATATATAGTAACTTATTCTCTTGGAGCACTTTATTTCAGTGAAAATATGTGGCACATTAGTTGGCTGAAGGAATTACGCAATTTCTAGGGTGGTTGGTGACTCATGGATGGAGAACTTCGTTATAATTGATAGTGGCAAGTTGTAACAGAGTTGGAAGAGTAGTTATGTGAGTTGTTATTTAGTTTAACTTAGTTCAATGAGGTAAACTCAGTTGTTCTAGTTGTAACTGAACATACACTAGTGATACATGAGTGAATTAATTATTTAATTAATTCACAAGTAGTGTCTTACTTGCAACTGAAAAAATACAACAGTTAACTACTTGCATGACAGATGCAGTGGAGACCCAATGGAGAGATAGGTGAAAGGGTGAGATGGACTATCTGTTGTGACTATAGTGATGCATTCAATGCATATAAACACACATTGGAGATTCTTATAAGGATTGCGCAGTCAAGGAAAGGTAAGGTTGAATTCATTCAGGGATCTTCTTCAGCAGGGATTGCGCAGTGGAGGCAGGCTGTCAGGAGGCAAGAAATTGGTGCATGGAGGTGCAAATTTTTGCATGACAGTGCGAGATGATTGTATATTGTGCCGAGAGCTCTTGGAGTAGAGTTTTATATGAGATTGTTACATGTTCCATTGATATACATAATATATGATAGTTGGGTTTTTAGCTTTAATATTTCCCGTTAAACAACTGTGTTTATGTGTGATTGATTTTGCTTCATATGTGTTTTGCAATTGGAGATTGAATTTCCACAAAGAAGTAAGTGGAAGGATTATGTATTTAACATAAGATTAATTTGTTAGATCAGGAGAATCCGGAAATACATTATTGTGTTTATAAATTTCTACATAAGTTATAGTGATATGTAAGAAATTTATTAGAATACATTAGTTCACCCTAATATATAAATTATCACTATCATTCATCTCATTCCATACATTTTATTTAAGGGAAAATGGTCCCTTAATTCCAGTCGGAGTCACTGTTCCAAACATACAAGGGTCTAATTGGAACCCTGACTAGGTGGTTTTCCCCCATGTTGATAAAGTCAATTAAGATTATCAACACTTAGGTATCATGAAGAATATGAAATTTGGATTTAAAATATGTGATTTTATGGACCTTATAACAAGCTTCCTTAATGGTCTAAATACTAGAACCTCCTAATTAAGAAAAGAATTTTTTCATAGCTAGGAATTTGATTCACAAATACAAATTAATTTCATTAATAGAACACTAGATGAGAGAGCTAAATCAACAAGCAAAGAAGATCCACATATGAATGATGGTGATATTTTAGAAAAAAAATGATATTTTAATAGGACCTTGGTGATCAACTTCCAAATCCTAATCTATTTCGACGTTTGTTGTTTAGTTTTCTTATATTAAGTGTCCCAATTTTTTTGGATTGGTTAACAATCACAAATTAACCTACACAGGAGATAAGACAATAATTTGGAAAGTTAATCATCCGATCATATACTCCACTTCCAAGAAAAGGGAAGTTCTAGTACAATTTCTTCCTTTTATTATTTGAGTAATTCATCCCATCAAATGTTGTACTTAGAATGAAATTCTAATATACAATGTTGAAAAGTTATGTTGTACCACTATTAAAACGAGAACAAAATATCTATAGATGTCCTAGATAAGTCAACAATTTTTATAATCTAGAAACAAAAGAAATATATCAAAATGTGCTTTTTTTACAATTGAATCACTCACAATTCTCTTAATAGTACTTGTCATCTGGAATGGGACTATAGTAATAAAAATTGTTTTGGAGCATTAGTTCATTTGAAAATCAAACTAAAATTTTTAGTCCCTGCCATCTACGAACCATATTACATCCTATTAAATTTTCTTTCAGAGGACTAGTAAAATTTGTCATCTTCTTATTTTTCCTCTTCTCGAGGTGGATAGGCTATAACCATGTGTATATTAGATCTGTTTCATTTGAATTTCGGAACTACAAACTAATGCTAGCATTAGTTTACAGGTATTAAATGCTATGATATTATTATATGAAACACTAAGGTCATTTAAGGTGGTTGATAAATTTCCAAGTGGTTAGTGCATGTTGTTGTGGTCTCTAAAGAACTGGAGCTAGGGAAAAAAAGAGGATCACAACAGATAGAGACACCCTAGTTTTCTAGTTTGCAATTTCCCATAAAAAAAACTGGCCTCATGCTCTTTCCATCCTCTATTTTCTATTTTACCCTATCCCTACATAGAGGAGCTCATAAGCTCTAGGCCACGTTCCAGTCTTGAAATTCCCACGATTTACAAGCATGGTAAGACTAGTATGACTCTCCATGGGCAACACCACCTTTCAATAATTAATTTGTAGCTCAAGAATATCCCTTCTCTGAAAACCTAAAATGGTTAATTTTATAGCTCAATGAGGCTCTTCATAAAATAAATTCCTCTTCCTATGAGGTGAATTCATCTTCCAGCAAGGATGGATTGACTTCATCTTTGGCTGGAGAGAGTGTGTGATTAGTCAATAAGAAGAAAAAAGGGTTCAAGAGGACCGACAAATACAATCGATAATGAACAAAATAACCTAGTTGCTAGAAGAAGGACATAGTACAAGGGCCAATTTGTGGAAAGTGACCTCATGTAGCAAAGTCATACAACACAATCCCTCCACCATCTCATACAAAATAGAATAAATGAAAAAGATTGCAGAAATACAAGCTACGAATGACTATTTGGTGGAATTGCACGATGCCTTAATCAAGGAAAAGAAAGTGCTTCAATAATAGGTTGACAGGGTTAGGGCTATTGGTGAAGATTTGACCTGGACTGCTATCTTGAGAATACCTCATGAACTGGTTAAGGGGTGTGCTCTAGTTATTAAACAATCATTTTTTCAAAGAGATATTATTAAACAACACTTGGATAAGGATCTCTGATTAGGAACCAATCCTTTTTGAAGGAGCTAAATTAGAGTGTTTCCTTTCGAGCTAGTCTCTATAAACAAGACTAAGAATATAAGGTATGATTGACTGAAGAGTTATGTGGTGAGAATCTTGTGTTTTCATATTTGGATCATAAACCATAGTAGCCATATTTTTATGTCAACGTTTCAAATCTATAACAAGACTCGTCGTCAATACAAATCCATAGAGAAGAGTAAGGTTGAAGGGTAATAGATATGCAATGGAGGCTAAAAATGAGGAGTCAACCATATGAAAATTAATATAAGGAAAGATTATACAGATTTCAATAAATAATTATTAAGGGAATTAAATAATAGGGAAATAATTTGAAGTTAATGAAAATATAATTATTATAAGTAGTAATTATTAACATTGCTAGTAATAATAATAATAATTATTAATAATAATGAGTTTAATAAATACTATAATAATTAAATTGTTTTAATAATCAACGAGGGTTATATATTAGAATTGTTAATAAATAATGATAGTGATGCATTAATTAATAATGTAAAGTTAGGGTCAATTATTAATAATGTGAGAGTTATATGATGTTATTGTTATTAATTATTAAATATAAGAATAAAATTAATAGTCATTGTTAATGACCTATTAACTCTAATCTTATAATAGGTTATGATAATGTGTTATTATTATGTTTAAATTATAATGAAGGAAGACGGAAGGGAGGAGGAGCTAAAAATATTTATGAGGGAAAGAATGAGAGGGGGTGAGGAAGAAGATTAACAGGGGGAAAAATGATAGTGGAGAAAGGCAATAAGTCTATACTTGGTTGTGATCCAAGGGCTCTTGAGGGACTTGAGGTAGTAAGGGAATCCAATTTATGCTTACCTCCAAACACCCATATCTATTAAGATTATGGGGATGCTTGATGATATAAAGGGCTTCATGAATCTTATGCATGTAAAAATGATTTTCATTAGCGATTATCTTGGTGTTTTCCAGGAACATCTGGTGACATGACTTTGTAGTGTGTTCTGATAGTGTAGAGGACCAATTTATACCATTTTTAATGTCAACGCCATGTTCTCTTAGTATAACCTTGAGAAATTGGATTCTCTTACTAACTCAAGTCCCTCAAGACCCCTTCACTCACAACCAAGACTATACTGATTCCCCTTATCCACTATCATTTTCCCCCATTAATCTACTTCCTCACACCCTTTCATTATTTTTGTAATATCCCAAAAGGGAGAATGTAGTAATACAAAAACACAATAGATGAAACTGGAGCAATGTAAACATATAATCTAAATACACCATAAAATAGACAGAATAGCTGAGCCTTTTTATTATTAAGGAGGTGGATAAACAAGTACAACAGTGCTCAAAATATGAGACACTCAAGCCAAAAAAGTGGCCTGGAATGACCCTGAAGTCCTCCCATAAGAGGGACTGCGTAACTATTGGACTACTGGAAGGAATACTACCCTGTCCCTACTACAAATGCCAAGACTACAACTACTGACAAAATATAAAAATGTAGATTTTGCAGTTCTGGAGCTCAGATGATGCTGAGATTTCAGATCTGAGCTCTATGATGAATACCCAAGATAACCCAGAAAGGATTTCCAGATCTGAAAATCTCGGAAAATCACCCTCTTAGGCCTGCAACTATATGACCGTTGGGTATGCAGATATACTGCATGAGTTGAAGATACAATTGCTTCAATAAGGCACAAACAACTCAATGCATAAAGGGTTGATCCCTCATTCAGATCCTTAAGCTAGAAGATCAAGATCTATCTCCTCCAACCTCCTCTAATAGATGCAGCTACTGAATGCACAACAACTGAGTAAAACTACGTTGTCAGAGAGAGGCTCTATATTCTAATGCTAGATGCTACAATGAAGCTCTTGAATGATGGAAATGACGTGCCCAAAGTGAGGAGATGGTTCCTCACAGGATTTCCAACTGAAATGCTAGAAAATTCCTTCCTCCTTCATATTTGCAAGATTGGACTGCGCATTAATCCCTTGGGGAATTTCTACTGCATGGAGGTATGAAATGATGGCCTCAATTCCGGATATGAATATGATGCTCCTGAAAGGATGATCTTGAAGCACAAGGTGAAAGGATGAATTCTACAACAATTTCTTAGATGAAATGCCAAGAGCTACCTCCTCCTCTCAAACCCTCAAGTAGGAATGCGTAATTCCTGAGACTGAATGTGTTGTAGAGAGGGGCTGAATGTGGCACCAGTGTTTGATGATGTATGGAATCTCAAAATGACCTTCCCAGAGTAGGCACTCGAAGTCCCCCATGGGTAAGGGTGAGATTTCAGCTCGGAAACACCCGTGTGCTAAAAAACACTGTAGACTTAGCTAAACAGTTGAAGCGTGCATAGAAATGTCAAATGAAAAATCCAGATCTAAAAATATAAAAAATAATAATCTAAAGCCTACATTCTATTGCTGCCTTCATCTCCCTTATATTCTTTGTGAGCCTTCCATAGCCCTGGCCCACCTCATGAGTATGTTGCACATGTGGCCACTAGCCTCCATAAATACTGCACTGTCTCTCCATGTTCTCCACCATCTCTGCATTTAGTTCTCACTCTCTCCATCATGTGTGAATTATATGCACCACTTCCTCCACTATCTCATCATTAGTGCTATATGATCTTACTTTTAATGCACCATGATCTCCATTATCTCATCATTAATGCTGCATGATCTCTGCTCTTCCTTCATTAAGAAGCATGCTCCACTACTCCATAATGCTAATCTAAATCTAAATTATCCACATACACACATCAAAAGTGGATTTCATTCATATATGGGGTTTATGGGTCCCTTCACCCTCTTATTTACTTAATTAATTAGGAAAATTAAGAACTCTAATATTCCAATTAACTGATGGAAATTGGGAATATTATAGTCCTACCCGCCAAAATGTTTCTTGTCCTCAAGCAACTTCAAAAGCGGATGCTGCAACAATCCATCTCCCTCCAAATGGAATCTTCATATGGAAGGCCTCCCCATCTGCTACAATGTGTAATGCATGCCCAACTCCAAAGCTTCCTCTCTAGAATGTCTAGAGTGGCCTCCAACTGAAAAGTTAGATGCCTCTCCTCATCAATAAGTCTCCAAGTGGCAACCATATGTTGTCAGTGATCCTTTTCTATGCATAAGATACATAAAGTGAAGTGGTCTCTTCCCAAGGTGGAAAGTACCCAATCATAAAATATCTCTCCATCCCATGCTACATGAAGTAGATTGTATGTCTTCATGCTTCCATCCTTAGCCCTGCTGGCCTTGTTGGATCCAAGCATCATCCCAACAATGTGCAAAATAATAAGTATAAACATATGGATGAACATATACAATTTCAAACCATACTCTCCCAATAACAACCACCGCAACAAATCCTTTTGCTGCCATGCCAAATCATCATTAAACCAAGTAAGAGAGCCATACTCTATCAATATAAGCCACCATAGCAATGCCTCTTGCTGCCATGCCAAATCATCATCAATCCAAGTATGAGAGCCATACTCTCTCAAAAGAAGCCACCGCAACAATTCCTCTTGCTGCCACATCACATCATCATCATACCAAATGTAGTGGCCATATGCTCTCAAGAGAAGCCACTACATCAATGCCTCTTGCTGCCCCATCACATCATCATCATACCAAGTACAATGAACATAATATCCCAACAGAAGCCAATGCAGTAAGGCCTCCTGTTTCCATCCTCCATCAATATCATGCAATGTATGGGGAGAAATAATCCCATACTCTCCCAATAGTAACCAAAGTAACAAGGATTCTTGTTGCCACCTTACATCATCATGATGCAAGTCATGGGGCAGCAACATACTGATTCACATGTGGAATTTCACATCAGAACAATAAAAAAAGCTCCCTTTTTCCACATCATGTGAGAGTTATGCCATGGTCCAAACCCAAGTACATACATGAACATAACATATATCCAAAACAAAAGTACATTTATGGACATGAGACATATCCCAAACAAAAGTAAATAAAGACATAAAATACATCATGTGTTGGAAAAACTCTCTCAACAATAACCAGCACAACCATGCCTTCTGTTGCTGCATAACTTCAGTGACATCCATGACATAGACCATACAAATATGAGTTGTTGGGTAGTAACCATACTCTCCCAAAAACAACCAGTGCAACCATGCTTATTGTTTCCCTGTATCATAGATATGCAAGAAGGTTGGAAACCCCTTGCTCCTCATCTGGATCCATTCATCCCAATGTTAATGATGAATCATGCCAAACTCAATCTTGGTATCCACCCCAGGTAGAATACCAATATCCTCCATTTGATAAGCTTTGAACTCCATGAAATGTTGAAGTGCACCTCCTTTGAGGTCTCTCCATGAGATCCTCTCATCAATGGCACAATATAACCCATAAGGTTCCGTGTATTATGTAGGTAGAAATTCCTCTTAGAGTTGTGAGGTGCACATCAAGAAACTCCATTTTGACTATGGAAAATACTCTCCATCATAATATGTATACCATCTATCATTTGTCACTCTAGTGCTTCATGAGTGAAGCTGCCTTTGAAATGCTTCAAGAATAATGGGGTCCTCATCTCATCATTGTTTCTTAGTGACAACACTGTAGATCTGCATGGTGATACATTTGCTATCCCCTAGTCAACACAATGCTGAACTCATAGTACGATACTGTACTGAATAGGACTGTGTTCCTCCCATCTTTTGAAACTCCACACTTCAACAAAAAGTGTTGGGTGCAGCTCAACCATGATAAATTTAGATAACTATACATATTCTCCTTGATCAAGTCAAGGGTCCTTTGTGCAGTGATAATTTGCTGCTCCAAATCAGCAAGGTGCTCTAATCCTTGGTTATGAAATTGCCCTGATGGCATGGTCTCACAAATATCAATATGAGATACTTAAATAATATGAGATGAAAGTGTTTGAAAACCTTGGATAAGCTAAATCTCAGAAACATCTTGCACATCTACAAGAGTTCCTCCAACTAGTGCAATGGCCTCTCCAACTGCTGGTAATGGTGATGGATGATCCTCTTCTACTGTACTAGCATTGGCATCTGCCTTCTCCTCCTCATGCATCTCATGAATCATGCATGGGGCTCCTAATGTCAAGAGATCAAGAGCATCTTGCAAAGATTCAAGTGTTCCTTCTCCTGATGTAAGTACATCTGCAGTTGGTGGTGGTGGTAGGGGCTCCTCCCCCGGAGTGATGATAAGGACATATTCCTTTACCTTCTCATGTACTATCTCATCAATGATGGGAAGTGTCTCTATGGGACATGTCTCCTATTTCTTTCTACCAAATTTCTTCTTCAGTATTTGATAGAAATCTGCATATTCAGTCATTTTGGCATGTGACAAATTACTGAACCACCAATATTTTTCTTCACCCGCAAGGTGCAATACTGCAATTTCCACAACCTCTCTTTCTGCTACTAGATATATCTTAAATAATGTAGCTAAATCTTCCCTCCAAGTCCTTAATGTGCTTGTGGATGATCCATAAAATGTAGGCAAGAAGAATCTATGCCTCTTTCTTCTATTGCTGTTGTGGGGTCTCCTCTCTTCTTTGTGTTGCATAAACTATTGGAGAGATAGATTCTCCTTGAGTGATCTAAGCTGTGATTTGTAATCGGATAGATATTTTATTATGGTCTCATACCCCAAGTCTCCTTCATATTCACACCATTCCAATTCCTTCTCAAAGAAAGTGGATCTAGTAGAATGATGTGGAGCTCTTTGCCTTTCCGGTTGTTTCTGCTGTTGATAGGAAGTTCTTGGACCTTCCTCTTTCTAAACTCTTCTTGAATCCTCCTTTTTCCTTTCTCTCTTCATTTGATTGACCTCCTTGGAGAGGTCTTGCATAGATATAAAGATAAGTGAGGCAAAACTAAAACCCTCCATCATTATAGATCTCTACTATCTGCTTCTTCTTTTGATGTTAAAGATGAAGTGCCCACAAGTTTCCAAAGATCATGCTCTGATACCACTATAATATCCCAAAAGGGAGAATGTAGTAATACAAAAACACAATAGATGAAACTGCAGCATTGTAAACATATAATATAAATACACCATAAAATAGACAGAATAGCTGAGACTTTTTATTATTAAGGGGGTGGATAAACAAGTACAAAAGTGCTCAAAATATGAGACACTTAAGCCAAATAAGTGGCCTAGAATGACCCTGAAGTCCTCCCACAAGAGGGACGACGTAGCTATTGGACTATTGGAAGGAATACTGCACTTTTCCTATTGAAAATGCCAAGACAACATCTGCCGGAAAAATATAAAAATGTAGATCTAGAAGTTTTGAATCTTAAATGATGTCGAGATTTCAGATCTAGGCTTTATGATGAATAACCAAGATAACCTAGAAAGTATTTCCAGATCTGAAAATCTTGGAAAATCCCTCTTAGGCCTTAACCGAGTTGGGTATGCATCACCGTATGAAATAAGATATGATTGCTGAAATAAGACACAACCAACTCAATGCACAGGGATGATGTAGCAAGTGGCCGTAGGTTTGCCATCAGAACAACAAGACTTGTAGATTTGTTGACTTTGATAGCAAAATAGCTTTAATTGTAAAAATACACAAAATGTATTTATAATAATAAATATTTATTGATATGATATATGACATGATTGAATGATTACAATGAGGTCCCGCTTTTATACCCATGCAGGTACCTTTTCACGAATGGGCATGTCTTTTAGACATGCCTTTTCATTAACCTAATGACTATTTAACATAATCCTAATTGATTAGCTAGTAATTACATTTATTTGTATTTATTCCATTAATGACTATATTTATTACTTTAGTTATGAATTAGGTTCATAACATTGCCTCCTTCTCGAAAAGCTTTTTCCTCAAAGCTATATTGTTGGCATTTATCTTCGTCTTTAATCGCTAATCATTTACTCAATTCCTTCACTTAGCTAAATTTGTTCCCAACAACAAAACTTAAGTTCCGACAATTTCCTTCATCTGGCATTTGTCATTTCGACTTATGTAATTTGACATCTTATCTTAATCTCGACACTTTTCTTCATTTTGCTCACATTTTTTTTTAAAATTTATTTATTTATAATAATATTTATTATATATATATTTTAAATATATAATTACAATTTATATAAAATATATAATTACAAATTATATATAATATATAGTTGTAAATTATATAAATTTTAAATAACTTCTAATTCCGTCCGTAACTTAGTTACCCCATTTGAATCGACCTGCCGTAAGTTGATTACACCGTTTGAATCGACCTTAATTTTCAGAAAGTCACGACGTTGTAATTGCGCTGCCTGTAAATCCTGGCGTTCCTATCACCAACGCCATTATCTGAAACAGAAGATGTGAAAGTAATAGAAGCCAGCACCGGACTTTGAACAACAAACGTGGTAAATAATCGTTCTCTGTCCACTCCTGTATGACGTCAGCAGGCTTATTCTCATATATCTTTATTGTCTCCAAATAACGAGCACACTCTTCCATACTCCAACCACGTAGTAGTGTACAGTCATGTAGCAATGCTGTTCTCGTAACTTCATGAAGTGGTTTTATTACATCATCCAGATCAACATGACACAAAACAACTCGAAGCTTGAAGCCCTTTTGTAACTCTCGAATTTGATAATAAATGTAATCTGGATGAAGTAAATGGCAACGCAAACTTAAATATAACGCACTTGTCTTTTGCCCAAGCAAATAATCTGGTACAATGTCTCCAAATGTCCACCGAACATTTCGTATATGTTTAAGAATTGGGTTTCCTTGCTGTCTGTGGCTGACAATAATCGCATTGCTATTGTTAAACAGACGCTGATGAGTCCACGGTTGCTCCGCTGACACCTGTGAATTAATATACTCGACAGAGTTATGAATTAATGTACCCATCGAGAAACGACATGTCTGTATGCGCGGACACACGGTGGTTTCATAGCAACAGGGTTCCGCGGCCATTTTTTTTAAAAGATATCCAATGTAGTCCAAGTACGCCTTCAAGCGGGTCTTTGGTATTTGACCATCGTCAAAAATGGCGTGATTATTATTCTCTTCGGGGCTTTCAACTCTCCTTCCATAAACATGATTGAAAGTGCGATTTATTTCATCTTTAACAACAGAAATTAAAAGTGAAGCCACTGATGGATGGTTGCTGTTTATAATGAGACCTTTTAGCCTGTCGAACCTCTGCTGAGGTGGAAGTTCCGAAAGAGTCTTTTTTAGAACAACAAACACCTTCTCTCGCTACTCTAGATTAGGCATATGTATCACAGTGGATTGCATGGACTGAAATAGAGCAAATAAGCTTGGAGTGATAAAAGACCAATCAATTTTCTCATTATCATCCTTTGCGAAAACTGAATCAGCTGCAAGCACGACTGATAAAAATTCTATGCAGGTGTTTCTAATGGTCTTACATTCCAAGGCTTTTGCCTTTTTCATTTCACAGGGAAACTGCTTATCTTCTCTGTTTACAATAACATCGTTGCTTTTATGTGCTTCTAAGATTGCATTTGAAACATCCAAGCGAATTCTAGGAACTTTCCATCCTTCAACAGATTGTGGCCGCCTATCTCTAGCAATTTCTGATGGCGTAACTTCAAAAGATTGTGGTCGTATGTAAGTGGTAACATCAGAAGGCATAAGATTACGGTTAACGCTAGGAACCCCGAATATTCTAACAGAAATGGGTGCCGACGCTGAAATCCCTGACTTGTACCTTGAATGAACTTCTCTGCTACGGGGCTTCTAGGAGATTCCAACATTATTCGTGTAATCTGGTAATGGTTCTAATTGCCCCATATTCTTTTGGTTAATTGTTTTAATATCAGCATGATGTTCAACAGAAGAAAATTGGTTTGCATTTGCCATGCCAGTGGCTACTGTAGTTCCATAATCTGTAGCTAGAGAGGATTGATCCATCGCAGGAACTGTATCACCCATATATTCAATTACATCATAATTGATACTAGTAGCTGCAGCTTGGTAAACTGTTGATGGAGGAGCCTGTTCTGCTGCAGGCTCTTGTTCAGTCAAGCCGTATTTACTTCCATCAGTCAAACCAGAATTATCCGCAATACCATAAACATTAGCTGTTGAAGCTGGGTCCATTGCAAAATCTCGATCTCTGCTAAAATTGTCTCCATCAGACAAACCAGTGACAGCTACATCAACATAGGTACTTGGGGCAGGAACTTGCTCCATCACAGGTTCTTGATGCTGGGTAAAGCTGCTTCCCTTTGGCAACTGAGTAGGATCTGTAGTTTCATAACCTACAACTGGTGGATGTTGACCCAATGCAGACACATGCTCTGTCACATATTTGTTTGCATCAGACACACCAGTATCATCTCCTGCTGCATATTCCATGACTGCTGGAGCTTGAGCTACTGCAGGCTCTTGGTCTCCCATCAAATGAAGATTGGACTCCACCAACCTTTTAGAGTTGTAATACTGGTTTTCAATGACAACATCTTCGTCGCCTTGTTCTTCATCTTTTTCTGTTTCCTCACTGTTGCTGTCAATGATATTTCTTGTATAAAATGCACATTCATGTCCTGCGAAATATTTGTCTCCACATTTCCAACATTTCCCTTCTTCTTTACTTTTATTTCACATTGGTGGGGGAATGTACTTAGTTGACTTTTCCATGGATGTTTTACATGATTTCCCTTTAACATAACTAACTGCTTTCTCATTTTTACAACATTTTTCATCTTTTTGTTTCTCATGATTTTCTTCTCTATTATGCATTACTGCAGAAATTTTTTTAAGACCTGCAGAATATTCTCTAAGACCGTTTGTGACCTTTGCACATGAATTCTCTAATTGCTGAAGCTTTTCTTGAACTTTTCTAATCTGCTCAATTATTTTGGGATCTTCACGTAATGGCACATTATACGGTAAACAATGTTCTCGGGCTCGTACACTACGCTCATAAGCTTGTAAAACAATGTTGTTATCAGTTTAACTTCTATTATCCTCAATATACTCGATACCACCGTAGCAAATTTATCAAACAGATTTGGTTACTGTAGTAGTAAGACTTGTATGCTTGTTGACTTTGATAGCAGAAATAGCTTTAATTGTAAAAATACACAAAATGTATTTATAATAATAAATATTTATTGATATGATATATGACATGATTGAATGATTACAATGAGGTCCCGCTTTTATACCCATGCAGGTACCTTTTCACGAATGGGCATGTCTTTTAGACATGCCTTTTCATTAACCTAATGACTATTTAACATAATCCTAATTGATTAGCTAGTAATTACATTTATTTGTATTTACTTCATTAATGACTATATTTAT